>RJWH01004036.1:0-124395 GCA_004363575.1 Solenodon paradoxus | reverse complement strand
GGGCAGGGCCTGCGTATACTGACCTTTATGGTGTCCTATCCAAACTTCCTTTCAGTCCAGAGAGGGTATCTATCTTGTTGAAGTGACAGGCTGTAACTGTTTCTCATGTGGGTTTAGTGGGAGGAATTGCAAGTTGCCCTCACCGAGAGGGAGGGAACACACCAACACTGAGCTCCTGACAATAGCAGAACTGCTTCAGTGAAAGCTGCCCTACACTTGTCCAGGGTCAAGAAACAATTAGGCCAATAAAACATATTCACTGAAAGAGAAACACAAGTATAAAGATTGAAGAAGTCTTCGGAATATTTGAAAGATAAACAACATTTGTTATTTCAAAAGATTTTAAGAAGAGGTCATTGAACCTAATGAGGGCACATACACCCTCCACCTGGAATCAAGAATAAAGACTTTCACAAAGCCAGCAGCTTTTAACAGAATATTATTATCTTTGGTTTCTTTACAAGTCCTGATTTATACATTCCTCAATTTCAAGTTAAAGCAGATCTGAAGTTCCAAATATTTTACCACAGGAAAAAATATCTTCATTCAGTTTTCTTTTAAGAGTGTGTTAGGTGGAATTGGAATTTTCCTTGTTTCACCTTCCCATTCAGGAATTCATCCCGAGAGAGTCTGGAAGACAGGTCTCCTTGAGTGTTCATGGGGTCCATGTCCCCACCTTCCCACCCAGTAGACAAATGCTAAGCTTGCCGTTTCTTGTTTGTCAATCCCCCTGAAGCAGAAAGGGTCCTAGGAAGGGGGGCTGTGTATCTCCCTTTTGGTTTCTATCCCTACGAACATTCATAGCTTTTTTTAGGTTATCAGTTGATTTATAGAATTGTCTTTCAGTCTCTGACTTGGAGACTATGTTTCTCTTTAAGAGTTGAGATGAATTTCTTTTACACAGCAAAAGTTGCATTTTGTTTTTAAATCCAAACAGTCATTCTTTATCTTTTGAGACTGAGTTAAACCCACTGATATTTAGGGTGATTATTAATAAGCAGTTATTTATTTACATTTTGTTATTTTTTTTCTGTGCATTTGTAAAGAATGTCACTATATTCTTACTCTCTTTTCTTGTGCTCTTATAGCTTTCCTTTTTGTTGTGCTTGGTTTTACTTTCATCTTGCTTTTTATATGGATTTACACTTGAGGTTGCCCTTGGGTTTCTGTGCTAACAATCTTATATTTTTAACTTGAGAGCATGTTAATTTTGAGTTCCTTCTAACAGCTCACAATTGTATTGTCCTCTTCTCTACACATAACTTGCTATCTTTCTGCTGCTAAGTGGAATTTCTTTACCACTTAGAGCAATCTCTTTAGTATTTAATGCACAGCTGGATTAGCTTTGATATATTTATTCAACTTTTTTTAATCTAGGAAACTCTTTATCACTCCTTCAATTCTTAATGATAACCGAGGAGGGTATCAAATTCTTGGTTGGAGCACCTTTTCTTTTGAATATATCCTGCCATTTCCTTGTAGCCTATAAAATTTCTGCTAAGAAATACTCAGTGTTAAGAAGGCTCCCTTGTATGCAGCTATTTTTTTTTTTTAGCTGCTTTTAAGAGTCTCTATCTTTGATATTTTTGAGCAATGTTTCTTGGTATATGCCTGTTTGGGTTTATTTTATTTGGAGTTTTTAAAACTTCCTAGATCTGGATTTCTCTTCTTTCCTCAGATTATTGATGTTCTTAGGTATATCTTCAAATGAAATTTGTGTCCCTTTTTCTTTTCCTTCTGGGATTTCTAAGATGTGAATGTTGTTCTCCTTCAATTTATTCCATAAGTCTATTATGCTATATTTATTTCTTTTCATCAATTTTCTCTTTTCTTGTCTGTGTGGGTGAATTTCATTGTCATATCTTTTTGCTCACTGATTCAATAAGATGCTTCTTCCAGTAACTGTTAAGTCCCTCTATTATGTTCTCTAGGTAAAAGTTGTGTTCTTTTCTTTATGATATCTGTTTGCCTCAAATTTACTCTCTATCATAGTTCTTATTTTATTCACCCATTGTGCTTCCATTTTCAGTGAGCACAATTAAGTCTGTTCTTTTAAAATCAGATAGTTTATGTAATTCTGTTGCATATTGGATTTTCCGCTAGGGTTCTGTTTTGGTTCATTTTAGGGGTAAATTTATCTCTCTTCATTTTTGATTGGTATTTCATGCTTATTTCTGTGCATTAGGTCAAACAACTTTCTCATCCTGTCTTGATATAATTGTTTTATGTTAGGATACCGTGTTGCAGGGTATAAGCCTAGAGTGATGACACAGAATGCTAAACTTTCTTTTGTTATATTGGCTGAAGACTTTGCACCAATCAGAATGAGAGAAGCTGGAGAATCAGCACTGGGTGGTGACTGGACAACTTAGCCTTCAGGGTCAGAGTCTGGGCAGAAGATGCAAAAAGGCTGTGTCAGAGCTTCCCAGGAGTCTTGGGCATGACACAAGACAAGATATGAGGAGAGAGACCTGGAGGTGAAGTGCAGGCCAGGTCACAGACTGTCTACAATCCAACAGATACCACTAGTGAGAAAGGGTTAGTTGCTTTCTGTTGACCTTGGGATACAGTTGAGGTAAAGCACACCTCTCAAATTCTCCACTCCCATGCACATCTCTCACTCTTCTAGCAGGGCTGAAGACTCAAGAGACAACCTTATCCACTAAGTCCCAGGGCCCAGGTAATGAGAGTTCTTGTTGCTGAGTCCTAGAAGTAGAGGCTGGTGCAAATGCAGCAGTGAAAGGGAACAAGTTCTCAGTTGCCTTTGCTGGTCTTTCAAGTGCTCCTCTAGTCTCTGGCTCCACTGGATACTGACTGTGTAAAAGCTGAAAATCTAGTTGTGTATGGTATGCTGCCAGTTACAGGAAACATGAAGAACACAAGAAACTGAAACTGAAACTGAAGGACATGGCCTTTTTTGGAAAAATTCCTTTTGAATTAATGTCACTTTTCTTGGCTTAGTTTGATTTTGTTTGTTCGCTCAGTTAGGAAACCTGGTAAGGTGGGAGGAAAGTTCATGGCTCCATGACACCTGGCTCAGGAGTTCCAGACACCCCCTCATTCACAATTGGTTTAGGAGTTCTTGGCACCACAACAGACACAATAGCAAAGATGGAAAGTAAGCCAAGAAATGGCAGGCTGAGCAAGTCAGTTGTCTTTTAGGGGGACTTCTGATGCAGGCCTGCTGGGGTTCAGCAGTGAGAACTTCAAGAAAGAATTCTTGAAGTGTTAAAGTTCTATATTAATTCAACCCTACCATTCTCTTATTCCAGTTCCCTGCATAACCAGAGATTATTTAATATACATACATGTATTTTGCTCATTTGCTTTACTTATTTTCTGTGTCCTTCCTCTAGAATCGAGTCCATGAGGCAGGACTTTGTGTCCTTTTATTAACTGCTTGATATGAACCACCTCAATAAGTGCTCAACATATGGTAGATAATAAATATTTCTGCAATCAATAAGTAAACAAGTTATTTTGAAATTTTCTCTGATTACTCTATCATATTCATGTCCCATTTTGCCTCCACCTAGCCACAAAATGTTTGTATTTTCAGGATTTCATAATTAGTGCTTTTAAAATCATTTGATTTATTTTATACATCACAGGACAAATTACTTTCGAGTTCACATAAGATCAGTACACAATGTACATAAAGTATCTGTACTAGGCCTTGGTTATTAGGCTAGAATTTATCTTCTGAACTAAACTAAATGACGAAAATGTGTATATAAGTTCCACAGACAAAAAGCTGATGTGCACATGACTTGTGTGACCATTAGAAATGATTCTAGCATCTTGTATTCTACTGAGTTCTCCCTCTGGGTTGTAGCTACCATGACATGTGGATCTCCCATGAAGGTCCCCATCTGTCTGGTGGAAAACCAGAACAATCATCTGAGGGTCAATCCAGAAGCACTCGAGATTCTGGAGAAGATAGCCCAGCCCGTGGTGGTGGTGGCCATCACAGGGCCATATCAGACAGGAAAATCCTACCTAATGAACCGCCTGGCAGGACAGAAACACAGTGAGTGTTCTTCTGGGGTGGAGGGCTATTTGCAAAAAATAAGTCTTAACACAGGCTGATCACTCTTCCTTTAGGGACATTTAAGGAAGAACATATTCTTTCCACAAGAAAACTACTGATCCTCATCAACTTAACTTCAATTTATCCACCTAATCTTACCCTATTGACCACAAATAAAGAATTCTACAAGCCTGTCAAATAATCTAACCCATAAGTCTTGATTCCAAAACTCTCATCTTCTCAGGAGTTCAGACCAGAAAGCATTCCCTTCATTTCTACTACACTTTTCCCCTTAGTTAAAGGATCATTTCAAATAGCAAACAAATATTATTCAGCATACCTTGTTTATAAAAAAGATGGAAGAACAGAGCAGAACCCCAGTATACCCCTTAACTCAGCGAGGCTATCATAAAACTTTTTGCTTCATTTCACAACAAAATTTGATAAATTTAACTCTTCTTTCTCTAGCCTTTTTAAATCTGTGGACTATAACACAGAAGAGTGCAGAAAACATAAATATACACTAAAGTATTAAATGCAAAATGATCACCTATGTGATCACTACTCAGATTGAGAAATGAGACATCACCTTGACCTAAAAATTCAAATACACCCTTTCACACCCTCATTAGAATTCATCATGGGTTTGATTATCATAGTGAATTTTTCTTCATTTTTAAAGTGACTTTACAATCTGTGTATGTGTTTCTAAAAAACAGCTTAAACATTATATAACCAGAAGGATATTCAGGTATCATTTGGGATCTAACTTTTGTTGCTCAGTAAAGAATTCGTAAGTGTGTCCGGTTTGTCATACGTCTCTGTCTACATTTATTTTCATTTGTTTTTAGTATTATTTTATTAGAGATACTGCAACTTATTTATCCATTTGTTGTTGATGAACAGTAGTATATAGTTTTGTTTTTTTATGAGTAATGTAGCCATCATATTCTTGTTACTTTTATCCTGGTACACAGGTACTTAGACCTCCTGTGCTTGTGATAGATGCAGAAGTAAAACTGTTGTGTCAGAAAGTTCCTACGCCTTCAGCCATTCTAGATAATATGAAAACAACTTTTCAAAATTTATATGAAAATTATATACTTAATAGCAGTAATTGAGAATTTTCCACATCCTCAAAGACTTTTAGTAAATAGACATTAATTTTTATTAATTAGGTGGCTTATTGTTGCATTGTATAGATATTTGCCTTACTATAAACTAAATTTGAGCAGTTTTTGTACATATGCTTTCTAGCTGTATTTTCTGCTTCATGAGTTTTTTAATTAAATATTTATTGAAGCAACTTTGTCTCACAATATAAAATCAGCCCATAAGTTCAGGTTCACCATTCCTCAAATATATGACAACAAGCCCTGCCCTTCACCAAATTACCAAAAGTCCTTCACCATTGTCCATTGAAGTCCGTGCTGCCACCCCAACCCTTTCCCCACTGGTAACCTCTGCTCTATTGTCAATGTCTAAGGATTAGTTTTCTGTTCCTTTGCTTTGATTTTTTTATATTCTACATGAGTGAATCATCTGGAATTTGTCTTTTTCCTTCTGACTTATTTCACTTAGCATTATCCTCTCTATAATCATCTCCATGTTGTCACAAATGACTGAGTTTCCTTTTCTTTAGGACTGTGTAGTATTTCATCATGTATCTGCACCACCTATTCTTCATCCATTCATTGAATGATAGGCCCTTCCATAGTTTCCAATAATCGGCTCTTGTAAATATGCTGCAAAAACATGAGGGTGCACATAACTTTGTGATTTTTTTTCCTTTGGGGTAAATACCCAGAAATGGGATGATGGAAATCAATGGGATTTACATTCTCAATTTTTTGAAGAATTTCCATATTGCTTTTCATATGTGTTGCACCAATTTCCACTTTATCAAAGTATAAAAGTGTTTTCTTTTCTCCTCATCCTCATCGTTTGTTGTTTACCAGACTTTTGGATAATTGCCACTCTCATAGGTCTAAGGTGTTACCTTGTTTTGATTTATGTTTCCATAAAAACAATGAGAAAGAACATCTTTTCATATGTCTGTTGACTTCCTTGGAGAAAAATCTACCCAATACTCTGGTCCATTTTTAATTGGATTGTTTGTTTTTCTGTTGTTGAATTTCATGAATTCCTTATGTATTTTTGATATTAAACTCTTATGAATTATATAATGTGCAAATATATTTTTTCCCATTCTGTTGGTAATCTTTTTGTTTTGGTGATAGTTTCTATCACTGTGCAGAGGCATTTTAGTTTTATATACTCTCCTTTGTTTATTTTTGTCTTTGTTTTCTCTGTTTGCCTCTGGAGTTGAGTCCTCAAAGAACTTTGTGAAACTGATGTCATGAAATGACTTGCCTAGGCTATCTTCTCAGTATTTTGTTGTTTGTGGTCTTACTTCAGAGTCTCTTATCCTGTTTTAATTAATTTTTGTGCATGGTTTTAGAGAATGGTCTAGATTTATTCTTTTGCATATGGCTGCTCAGTTTTCCCAACACTGTTTATTCTCCACTCTTGGTTCCTTTGTCATAAATTAACTGGTCATATATGTATGAGTCTATTTCTGATTATTTAGTTCTATTGCATTCATCTTTTTCTCTTCATACATTCCAGTACCATGTATTTCTTTGTAGCATAGCTCAAGATTTGGGGGTATTACACCTTCTCTTTTGTTTTTTGTCTTCTTATGATTGCTTTGATATTTAGGGTCTTTTGTTATTCTATACAAATTTAAAAATTGGTCTACTTTCTTGAAAAATGTTAGCTGGATTTTGATCAGGATTGCTTTGAACCTGACTATTTCTTTAGATAAGATGAACATTTTAACAATGTCAATTCTTCCCATCCTTGAGAATGGGATGTCTTTCTATCTCTTGTATCTTCCTTTATTTCCTTTAATAGAGTCTTATAGTTTCCATTGCATAGGTCTTTCACCTCCTTTGTTAAGTACATTCCAAGTTATTGAATTATTTTTGTTCGCATTTTAAGTGATTTCATTATTTTTATATTAATGTTTGCACATAAAAATGTGACAGACTGTTTATTGATTTTATAGACTGTCAGTTTACTGCACTCATTGGCTAATTCTAATAGTTTCTTGAAGGAGTTTTTAGCATTTGTATATATTTGTATGTATATTACCATATTTTTTACAAGTAGTGATAGTTTTACTTCTTCTTTTCCAATTTGAATTCCTTTTTAAATTTTTTTAAACTTCTCGCCTAATTACTTTGACCAAGACCTCAGTACTATGTTAAATGGCAGTGGTGAGAGTGAGTCTTTTATTGTTTCTGATCTTAAGGAAAACACTTCCAACTTTTCATCATTGAGTGTGATGTTAGCTTGTTATATATGGCCTTTATTATATTAAATTATGCTTCTTCTATCTCAATTTTATGTAGTTGTATCAGAAAGAGTGCTGAATCTTGTCAAAACTATTGGCATCAATTGGTATGATCATTATTTTTCTCCTTGCTTGTGTTGACGTGGTATTTTACAGTAAAAATTTGTGCATGTTGAGCATTCCTTACATCCCCAAACTAAATCCCACCTTGTTTACAAATGTTTCTTTTTGTTGTTGCTGTTGTTGTACTGAATTCAGATTGCTAATGTTTCATTGAGGATTTTTGCACCTATGTTCATTAGAGATACTGTTCCATAATTTTCTTTCTTGTGATGCCCTTATCTTCTTTGGTATCAGTGTGGTATTGGCTTCATAGAAAGTGCTTGGAAGCATTCCCTCCTCTTCAGTTTATTGGAAAAGTTTGAGAAGAATGGTTATTAATTCTTTGCTGCAGGTTTGGTAAACTCACTTGTAAAGCTGTCTGGTCCTGTGCTTTTATATTTGGGGGTGTTTTGGCAACTTCTTCAATTTCCTTGCTTGTGAGAGCCCTATTCAAGTTTTCCGTTTCTTCCTTATTCTGTCTAGTTATGATATATGCTTCTAAAAATCTCTCTCTGTTTTGAGGTTATCCAATTTATTGGCATATAGCTGATCACAGTAGTCTCATGATAGTTTATATTTGTATCTGTCATAACTTCTTCACTTTCATTTCTGATTCTACTTATGAGAGTTTTCTCTTTTAAAATGAATTTAGCCAAAAGTTTATCAGATTTGTTTATTTTTTTCAAAAAATCAGCTTTTGGTTTCATTAATTTTATAAACTGTCTTTGATTTTTATATCATTTATTTCTGCTCACGTATTTATTATTTGCTTCTTTCTACTGACTTTTGACTTCAGTTGTTTTTTTTTTTTTTTCCAGTTGCTTTAAATATGTAGTCAGATTGTTTATTTGTGATTTTTCTTGTTTCTTGAGTTAGGCCTGTATTGCAATAAACTTCCCTCTTAGTACTCCTTTTTCTGTATCCCATAAACATAGGTAGCTTGTGAGTTCATTATCATTTGTCTCCAAGTACTTTTTTAACTCTCCTCTTATTTCTTCTTTTACATGTTCAGAAGCATGCTGTTTAGTCTCCATATATCTTGGGATATTTCAGTTTTCTTTTGGGGCTTGATTTCTAGTTTTAAGGCATTGTGATCAGAGAAGACACTTGGTTTTATTTCAATCTTTGCAAATTTGTTGAGACATGTTATTTTTCCCATCATATCGTCTGTCCTTGAGAATGTTCCATGAGCACTTTAGAAAAATGTGAATTCTGAAGTCGTTCTTCTTATATCCATATACATCTGTTCTAATTTATAATATAAAGCTGTTGTTTTCCTGTTAAATTTCTGCATAGTTGATCTGCTCATTGTTGTAAGGAGGGTTTTGATGGCTTCTACTATTATTGTACTGCTCTCAATATCTTTCTTTAGTTTCGCTAATAATTGCTTTATATATTTTGATGCTCCCTCATATGTATATATATATATATAAATAAGTTATATCTTCTTGCTGATTTGACCCTGAATTATTATATAATGTCCATCCCTGTCTTTTGTTATCTTTTTAGTTCGAAGTCTTCTTTATGTGATGTGAGTATATCTGTCCCTGTTTTTTTTGTTGCTGTTAACATTTGATGTAGGATGGTCTTCCAAACATTGACTTTGAGCCTATGTTTACTTTTCAAATGTATAATGAGTCGTCTGAATGCAGCAGAAAAGTGGTAATGTATTTTAATCCATTTGGCTACCTTATGCATTTTGATTGGTGAGTTCAATCTATTCACATTCAGGGTAATTATTGATATGTAACTGCTCATTGCCATTGTGTTCATTGCTTTCTGTATGTTGCAGCAGAATGTACTTTTGTTATCCTTCTCTTCTTCGATGATTGGAAAACAATTGTATTTGGTTTTCCTTTATTTTCTTCTTTGTTTTTTTTTTCTCTAGAGCTATGTTTTCAGATTTCCCTGGGGTTCACATAAAAGTTTCTATGCTTATAGCCTGTTTTTATTTGAAAGTAGTTTGGTTTTTAGCTCTAGCAGTCCACAGTTTTACTCTCCTCTTCCTCACATTTTATATTTTGGTGCCTTGTCCCTTTTCAGTCAGGTTTCTTTTCGTCTTGTAGAATTTATTTCTTGTAAAGGAGTTTTTTGTGATGATGAACCCTTCAACTTCAACTTGTGTTTGTCTGTAAAGCTCTTTATCAATCCTTTAATTCTAAATGATCATCTAGTAGAGTAGAGTATTCTTGAATGGAATCCTTTTCTTTAAGTACTTTGAATATAACATGCTGTTCCTTTTTGGCCTATAAAGTCTCAGCTGAAAAATCTACCATCCATCTTATGGGGGTCACTTTTTATGTAACTCACTTTTCTCCAACAGCTTTTAGGATTCTCTATTTTGTACTTTTGACATTTTGATGGCAATGTGTCTTGCTATAGGTCTGTTTAGAACTCTTTGAACTTACTGGGTCAAGAGGTCTGCTTCTTTCCTCAGAAAATCTTAGCTATTATTTTTCACATAACTTTTCTTCCCCCTTCATTCTTATTCTTCTGGGACCCTTGTGCTGTGTATGTTGCTACACTTGGTGTTATCCAATAGTTTTCATAAGCTGCCTTCATTCCTTTTAACTGTCTTTCTCTTTGCAAGTCTGCTTGAGTACATTCTAGTGCCCTATCTTTTAGCTCACTGATTCTGTTAGAGTCTTTTTTCGACCTGCTGTTAAACTCCTGTATTGTGGTTTTTAGTTCAGCTATTGTGTTCTTTACCTCCATGCCTTATATTTTCTCTATCTTTATTGTAGTTCTCTTTTGTTTCTCGACTTCAGTGAATGTCATTAAAATTATTGACTTAAATATTTATTATGTAGCTTATTTAAGTTTGTTTCATTCAGATTTTGCCCTTGTGAAAATCCCTGTCTTCCAGTGAAGTGACAGCTGCAGTAGGGGGTAGTAAAGAAACCTGGAGGCCTGAGGTTATGATTTTAGGAAGTACCAAGCCCAGGCGGGAGCTATCATTTTGGTGTAGCTCTCCAATTATTTTTCTTATGAGAGAGATAGAATGACATGTTCCTTGCTAGAAAAATCAACTAGTCAGATGGTTTACTGCAAACCTGGCTCCTGTGAAAGGCATCAGTTAATGCCAACAGTTCTGCACCAGCATACTTGTAGCAGAGAAGGCAGGTGCTTCCCTCTGCGCTTTTCTCACAATGGTGGTTTCCAATGCCAGCACCACGAGGAAGCAGCATTTCTGTTTTTAGAGATGTTAGCCTTCTTTACAAGGCTCTGGGCTCCTTGACTAAAAGTTCCCAGGTATGAGAGGACTTACTGCCCGAGAAATCCCTTTATCGCTGTGACAGTGTCGGTTTCACTGGTTTCTTCCCAAGGCCTGGAAGTCTCTAAAGAGGGTTGTGTGGTACTGAGACAGCTTGAGTTCTCCCATAATTTATGGAGGCGTGTGGTCTTCCTTTTTGTGGAGATGCTCATCCTGTATTTTTTTCAAAGATCATAAATTGTCAAATAGGTATTTTTTGATTGTGCTGTGGGGAGGTGAGCTTCAAATATTAACAGTCCACCATCTTGGAACATATCTGTCTCATGAAGTTTTGTTCATTTGTAATATGTTTCCTTTTTTAGTTCTTAGTAATTTTTAGAACAAACTACTTATATCCTGTTAGAGATTTCTGCATATTTTCAGTTTTTATTTTATTTCTCATTGCTCAGTGGCACAACACCATAAACACAGAATCTCATTCTACTGACCTCTAAGGACCTCTAGGAATATATCTCTTTCTCATTCTTTCTCTAAAATTGAGAAAGGAGTCAAGCTCAGTAGTCCTTCTAGACCCTAGACAAAGAGACAGAAGGTTATATATGTTTGCAGATAAAAGGGGAAAAATTTAAGAGAGGTGTTATAGGTATTTGGGATCAACAGAATTCCAGGAAAGAAGTGGGGAGTTCCAAGAATTGGTTTGCTTCTACTTTGTTGCTTATTTGGTCTGAACCAGAATGGTCATGGTGTGGGAATTTTATTATTCTAATTCATTATAGTGTACAATTGTGGGGTGGTCTCTTCAACTTTGTCCCACTTCTCCATATTGTCCACTTTCTGGTCTGATCCAGTTTAAAGTGACTTCCTTTGGTCCTCATGGTCTGTGGAAATTCCTAATTGACTCTTGTCTTCTGTTATATGGAATTATATACAACTAGAGTAGTATGTGGATCTAGCTACTTAAGGAATTGCCATATGCCAGGTGACAGAAGCACCCAGAAAGTGGCAATAGCAATGGCCAGGTAGCTATTGTGACTAGAGAGCCTGAAGCAAAGAGTGGGCACTACAGATGGAAAAGATGCAGATGAGGTTACAGCAGAGAACCCTGATAGAAGGCCAGGTCACTAAGCCTGTGACTCAAAGGCTTTCAGATGAGAGAATCCATGCCTGCTTTCTCCTCTCTTGCTGTGGCATCCACTGGTTGAATGTCATCAGAATCTGCAGTAGAAGAGAGTCCTTCATTCTCAGGTAAAAGCTGAAGATTTAAAAAAAATAATTTCATGGCATGACATAGTTTGAGCTCTTGATGGTATGGACTGAACAAGGACACAGATATTTTCTTGAGGAAGCCCTTAATATGTATAAAGATTGAATTCATTGTCCTCGTGCTGAAATTGATGCAACCTTTCTCTCATCAAGGCACTCATTCCCATAATTTAACGAATGGAACCAGTAGGCAACTAGGTCTTTCTGTTGTTCTTGCATGTGGCTTTCTCTTCTTCTGTGTCAGGCATTTGTGTGAGCTCCAGAGTAAGGTCTGAAAGCAACGGCATCTGGATGTGGTGTGTATCCCACCCCTCCAAGTTGAACCACACCTGGTCCTTTTGGATACTAAGGGCTTAAGTGATATGAAAAAGGTAAGGAAGAGAATCTTTTTTGCTCTTGATACTATCTGTAGATTTCATATCTACTTCAATGAAATTTTCATGACATTTTATAACTGACATCCAATTGTAATATGATGCTATATATATTCTTTTCCCTTAGATTAACTTTTTTATGACAATAATCTTTGTTATTGAGGAGCAATCTTTTTCTTTTTTTCAACATTGGGGCAAGTGATACTTATTGAATAATATTGATTGGGCAGCTTTTTCAGAGTTTTGTGTTAACACTATAGACATCACAGTGAATGAAATAGAGTCAAACCTAGTTGAGGAGAACTGAATGAATGAATGAATGTAGAGCAGCCATAAGTTCACTGCTGTAATGTACTTTCTAGGGTGACTCTAATAATCACGCCTGGATCTTCACACTGGCCTTTCTCCTGAGCGGCACATTTGTCTACAACAGCATGCGTACTATCAACCACCAGGCTCTGGAGCAGCTGTAGTATCCTTTTAGGATATTTTTTTGGATTATGCAAGTGGAAGCTGATACTTTTCTTCCTTCCTGTGACTCAGTTCTCATGGTCGAGTAGAAGGAAATATAGAAAAAAAGGAATGGGTATAAAATTTTTGGGACTGAGATCTAGAAATTGTGTTGTAGAAAGCTATTCTTTTCTTAACTAAGATCCCAGCTATGTAACTAAACTATCAGATCTAATCAAAACAGAATCCAGTCCTAGCCCTGATACACTAAGTGACTCTGACAAGTTTGTGAGTTTCTTTCCAGACTTTGTTTGGACTGTACGGGATTTTGAACTGGAGCTGGTGGTAGATGAATACCCCATTACTGAAGGAAAGTACCTAGAGAATGCCTTGAAGTTGATTCCAGGTATCATAGAATAGCCTAGGTGGTGAAAGTTTCCATGAAGTGCAGATGAACTTAATCTAATCATTCACCACCAATGTCACTCTTATTTGAGATTAGATGGAGGTTCATGCTAATAGGGACTTGAATATGATAGGTGTGTATGGTTTCCTTGGTTATTATTATTAGAAAAACTTTAATGATCTTAATTTAAGTTTACTGAGAAAATATAGAGCCAATAGAGGACTAAATGATTTTAGAAAAATTGGTTCCTTGAACAAAAACTTTGAGGACTATAACCAGTGACAAAACTTATAAGGCACATAGTTAAGGATGTTATTATTAACTTTATGTTCTCCTCCAATTTTATTTTATGATACTGTTCATTATAAAATGGTAAACACAGAATTACAAAGCTATTAAGTTATGTAAATTTTGAAATATATTTCATGCAATGTATTTTGCTACTCTACATAGCTACACCATTCATAAAAGTTTTATACCTAAACGTTCTCCTCTGAAAACATTGTCATGTCCTTTAAGTGAGATTATCAAATTATTCATGTTTTGTTTATCATAATAATACTCTATTTATTCTATACATTAACATGAATATTTTCATGTTAATAAAATAAATGCATTACATAAATTGTATTTAACTGAGAAGATAATGAGTGGTACCTGGAATCAAATACTGTTTGAAATATACATATATATCCTAGTTCCTGCCTTTTATGGCTCAGATTTCATTCTTGACTTGGGGCCTGTATTATCAGAAAAATATGTCTGAAAGCAATTTTTGGATTCAGCTATCATCCCACAAACACCCAATGAATAATCAACTCTTTGTGTACCATTCAAGTGTTAATGAAAACACTCAGAAGTTTCTTCATCTGGAATGTATGCCTCCACTTTTCCCAGACATATTTCTTTCACTTTTGACTTTCCACAAAATTAAGTGCTCCTTAGCTTGATTATTTTTGCATTAAGTTGATTAGGTAATTAAATATAATGAGATTTACAGGCATGGAATATTTAGTGAAGCAAAGATCTCTGGAAATGAAAGTCAGCCTGTTTCCCTGAAGATTTCTTTCTATGAGTGTTCTTTTTCAACTTCTGTAGGCCAGCATCCCAAAACCAAAATTTCCAACATGTCCAGAGAGTGTATCAGGAAGTGCTTTCCCAAGCGGAAGTGCTTTGTCTTTGATCGGCCTACAAGTCATAAGAAAATGTTACTCTACCTGGAAAAAGTGTATGAAAATCAATTGGATTTAAACTTCCAGGAACAGTTAAAAAATTTCTGTTTATATATCTTCAAATACACCAAAACCAAGACCCTAGGAGATGGAATCACTGTCAGGGAAAATGGTGAGTGTCTTTTTTACAGGATGTCTCTCTGTGCTGGTGTGTAATGCAGCTGTGACTGCTCTCTGGTTTGTCAATAGTTGTGTGTCCTTTCTGTGATGTGGAGAAGCAAGTGTTCACAGAACACATACACATCCATCTTTCCTCATTCAAGTTTCATATTTGAGTGCTTATTGAAGTGTCCTATGTATCAGAAAAGGTGCATAAGCAGAAGTTGATGCTTAGGACAGAAATTTGCATGGTGATGAGGTCTGATGTGACAAATATTACTTGATAAGGATAAACAAGATATTTTATGAATTCACAGCAGTTATAAATAAATAGCAGCATATGAGACTCCCAAAACTCATTGAGTGTTTGAGATACATATCTGAATATCATTTTATAGAAAGGACAGTTTTTATGGTCCAACAAATTGGGTAGACACAGAGCCTTACTCTGAGATGTGAACATGCTTGGTTTAATCTTTGTTTTACTTCATAAATTCTTAATGATTTCTATACTGGACCCATTCCCATTTGGAAATATACCCACAAATTATATGCCTACTATGAAATAAACTCTTGTTTTATTTCTGTGAGAAAACTATTTCAGGAAATTTTGAGTATATTGATTGACAGCATTAATTTAATATTGCCATGTGAAGAATTTGAGACCATAAATAAAGAGCAAAGGATACACAGTGGTGATTATAAGGAAGCGGGTTCATAGAGGAGGAAGAAGGAGACAGAAAAAAGATAAGGGTAAAGATGAAAAGCAAAAGAAGAATCTTTATTTCAATAATACTTTTGTGATTTCTAATTGCTAATCTATAAAACAATGATGAAGAACTCCCTATTTCCCAAATATTATGTGTCACTCAGGACTTGGAATTTTGACTGTGACTTATGTGGAGGCCATCAACAATGGAGAAATGCCTTGTTTGGAGAATGCAGTGACCGTTCTGGCCCAGCTTGAGAACCCAGCAGCTGTGCAGAAGGCAGCCGACCACTACAGTGAGCAGATGGCCCAGTGAGTGAGGTTCCCCACAGACACACTCCAGGAGCTGCTGGACATACATGCAGCCTGTGAGAGGGAAGCCATTGCTGTCTTCATGGAGCTCTCGTTCAAGGATGACACGTAGGCGTTCCAGAAGAATCTTGTGGTAATGTGTCTTAACACCGGTCCTTCTTTATTCTTGTCTTTTTAGAATCTAGATTCCTCCATAGTCCATGTGCTTTCATTGTACAAGGAACTTAGACCCTTATGAGAGACATGAACAGACAGGATACAGTCCATTGTTTTTCTAAAGATTGCAATTTTATTTTCTGTTATGGCAAAATGAATTATCATTTGCTTAGCAATTTAAACTAACGCACATATATCAGCTTGCAATTCGTCAGACCATATTCTGGCCTGAAGATATAAGGGTACTCTGTTCATGGACCACAAGATGAACATAGTGCTAAATGGAGACCTTGGGGAATACCTCTAAGCATTCAAGCCAGCAATGGGGCATCATCTCCTCCTCTTATTTCCATCTGCCATGCTACCTTCTCTCCCTCAACTGGAGAAAATGTCTTTTAAAAGGTTTGTGGATTAGGAAATACCCACCTGAGTAATTTCCATTTTTTGAGGTCCACTTGTGCTGTCTGATAATGGAATCACAAGATTGATATTCACTGTATTTACAGAATCAGACATTATAAAAAGGATAAACACCAGGAGTGAGAACTCTTGAGGGTCTCACTTTTATCTCACTTTTAATAGATACCTTCACTGATAATTTCAGGTTTTTTTGAGTCTGCTTTTGACCAGTCTATAAATTATAAAAATTCTTAGTTTGTATAAAAGAAAGGCTTAAAATTTAAACGTATAGCAAACATATTTATGGTCCTATATTTTTGTGCACATAAACTTTCATGGAAAGAATTTGTGACTATTTCTAAACTCTGCTCATAGAACACTAACTCATTAATGAGCAGTTGGTTTAATATGTGTGTATACATACATGTATGTGCATATATATATGTGTATGTAATCAAGATATATCTAGATATATAGCAATATATCTATCTCTCTATATTTACAACAGAAAAAGCATTAAGGTGAGTATGAGTGGAAGGGGAAGAATAATGGATCAATTCAGAGCATCTAAAGCCATAACACCATATGAGGAGAGAAAAGAAAACATGGTGATATTAATACTTTTAGATTTCTATCCATAATTATGTAGATACTCTTAAATAATTCAGATGTATTTCTTCCCAAATATAGAATTCATCAGAAATATTGATGAGAGATGATACTCATTTTATTTAGCCAGCAATACAACTGCTTTTGTGCACAGTATATGATACACACACATAGACACACATATGTTCTTCAGCAACCCAACTGCAGAGGAAAGTCTACTTACGTTCGTATTGAAATATCCATTCTTCAATTGTCAGTGCAGTGATTATATCTTATTACTATTAAAGGAACCATGGATAACACTACATTGCATATTTGCAAGTTACTAAGAGATCAGATAGCAAAAGATCCAATCAAAGAAAAAGTTGTAATTATATAAGATGATAGACATTAAGCTGACATATTTTGTTGATCATTTTATAAAGTAAATAAATATCAAATATGCTGTACACTGGAAAATAATATAATATTATATCAAGTATACCTAAATTAGGAAAATAAAAAGAAAGAATGGAATTTATATCTACCAACCTTACCATTTCATAGATGTTGACCTAAGTCCCAAGTACCTTCTACAGGTCACTCAGACATTTGGTCAGAACTGGGACTAAAATAAGTCCCTTACTGCTATTCCATGTTCCAGTCCATGTCCACTCATAGTGATAGGATTGCTTTTCCCAAGAATACCATAATTAGTTGGTCCCTTCTAATAAATTCTTTCTACTGGATTTCTGTACATGTACCTGGAAGGAAAACATAGAGAAAAAGAAAGAAAAGTTCTTGCTACAGAATGAACAGGCATCTGGAAACTATTGCCAGGAAGAAATGAGGACTCTTTCAGAGGTCCTGATGGTGAGTATTTCAAGAGGTACTTTCTCTGGGCATGGAGGACATAATTTCTGCTTAGAAGAAAAGAATAAGTTTGAACAGGATTGTGAGCTGGTATCCAGAAAAAGAGTTAAAGTGAGTAATGAGTGGAAGGAGAAGAATGGTGGATCAAGTCAGAGTACCTAAACCATAACACCATATGAGGAGAGAAAGAACATGGTGATATCACTACATTAGATTTATGTTAATAGTTAATATAAATAATTCTTAAATTCAAAATGATTTTTAAATAATCTAGATATATTTCCTCAAACATATAATTTATCATAAATATAGATGACAGGATGTATTTTATTTATTTAGCAAGTATTTTATTTAACAAGCAATGTAACAGTTTTTGTGTTAAATATAGGGGACATGTAATTATGAAAACAATCTGTTCTCAGAAAGCTTATGATTTTACCTGAGGAAAAAATTTAAGTAGGTGATCAGACATTCTGAAATGAAGTTATCATTCAGATATGTATCAGTTGCAATGATGGTGATGTCTGACATTGAACACTCAATTCCTTAATCAAGTATGTCTTATCTTAGGTGTTATGTTTGTATTATGAGGTTAATCCTCAATATTAGTACCAATGAATTAGGTATTCCCTTATACAACTGAGAAATGTGATGCAGTGAGAAGAAAATAACTTGCTTTAGAGCACATAACCATCAAGAGATAGAAATTGTAGGGAAATAGTATATTTTAGCCATGAACAAATTAGAAGGGAGTTTAGAAATGCTTCCAGGGAACACACTGATCTATCCACCCACTAGTGAGAGGGGGAAGAGCAGTGCATGCCACAGATCCCACACTCACCAACAGTAGTTAGAACCAGACTTCAGGATAAAGCAGTAACTTGCCTATCAACTTAGGTGAGAAGGGGAAGAGCAGCATACCTTGCTCATCCAAGGCCAAATAGCAGTACTCAAGGGTTTTATTGCCATCACTGCTGAAGATGAAGTAAAAGTATGACCTGTGAGCTGGACAACTATGAACTGTGACTTTGCTTGCTTATTGTGGAGCTCTTTGACACACTTGCTTGCCAGTGGTGAGTGTAAGAAGAGTAGTGAATCTATCTCACCCAACACTGACCTTCAGTGGTCACGGACAGATAGATCAGTGAAGGTAAGTCATTCCAAAATCCAAATCACCAAAAACAACACACAAAAGACTCAAAAATATAAAGCTATTAGGAGCTCTGGAGATACATAAAAATTAGTAAATGGGAAAACTTACACATAAAGAATTCAGAGACTTTGTTTTAAAAGCTGAATGAGATGCAGGCTACATAATAGACTATACAAGGTAATAAAGAAAGTCTAAACAAAACTTCTCAGATATGAATAATATAGTTATGAAATATACATGGAAAACTATATGAACAGCCTCAATATTTCAGAGATATGAATCTAAGAAATTGAAGGAAAAAACATAGTGAAGACTCCCATAGAAGAGGAGAGAGAAATAAGATTGAATAATAAAGAACCTTACAAGAAACATCAGATACATGAGAAGAACAAGCATAAGGATAATGGATATCATCAAAGGTGGAGAAGGAGAAAGAAGCAGAAAACATATTTAAAGAGTAACAGAAACCTTCCATTCGTGACATAAAATCTAACCATGAAAGAACAAGAATCCAGTAAAATACCCAAATCCTAAATGTGTAAATACCTACACCAAGAAGCATCATAGTAAAAGCAGAAAAAGTCAGTACTAGGAAAAGCTATTAGAGGTAAAAAGATAAAAGAGAAACATAACCTATGAAGGTATACCCATCAAGTTATCATCAGATGCCTCAGTAGAAACACTACAGGTCACAAGAGAGTGGAGTAACAGATTCAAAATACTAAAAGACAAAAACTACCAAGCAAGAATGCACTACCTTGCAAAATTACCATTGAAATATGATGGAAAAATAAAGGTCTTCAATAATAAACAAAAGTCAGTGAATTTCTCTAGCACCAACTTATTTCTAACAGATGCTGAAATGTATTCTACAATAAGGAAGCTATAAACAAAGAATCACCAGTACCCAGAATGGTGATAGACAGTAAACCAGAATCAGAAACAAAGGCCAGATCACCAAAAGAGAACAAAAACACAAAAAGGGCAATTAAAAACATGGAAGATATTACAGTAGTTCAGAAAAAAGTTACAATAGATGAGGTAAGTTAGAAACTAAATAAAAGCTAGCAACTATATATTTATACACATGTATGTATGCATATATATCAGTAAAATAGAGACTCAAATGACAGAAATAAATCCCTACATATCAATTCTATCATCACATCTTAATGTCAATGAACTAAACTCACTAATCAAAAGACAGGGTATCTAGATGAATTATAAAAGAAAAAAAACCCAACAGGATGTGTTGATATTATGCCTAAGGAAACAAACATCAGATCCAAAGGCAAACATGTGATGGGGTACAGTGATGGGATACAGAAAAATACATCAAAGCAACATAATGAAAGGAAACAAGAAACTGTAATACTAAGTTCATACAAGATAGACTTCCACCCAAAAGGGGTGAAATAGGACATAGATTGATACTACATCATGGGTAAAGGTTTAATCCATCATGAAGAAACACAAACATACCACAAACACACACATATTTATACATATATACATATATATATATCTCCAGTGACAGGACACCTAAATATATAAAAAAATACTAATTGATCTAAAGAGAGTTCTTGACAGCAACATTGCAGTAGTTGAGGTCTTCAATATCCCACATATATCAATAGATAGATCCTTCAGGCAGAAATTAACAGAGAAATAAAAACTCTCAATGACATAATATATCTTATGAGCCTAACATATATATATATATATATATATATATATAGTATCTTCTACTTCAATACAAACACTTTATATACTTCTCAAGTGCACATGGAACATTCTAAAGGATGGGCCATACCCTGGGACACAAAACACATTTTTAAATTTAGCAAGATTGATTTCATAGAATGCTCTTCTCTGAGATTCACTGCAAATGAACTACAAATGAACTAGAACAGCAAAACTAGAAAAACTGCAAAGATCTGGAGATTAAGCAGTATGCTTCTAATCAATTCCTTGATCAATGTGGAAATTAAAGATAAAATATAAAATTATCTGGAAATGAACAAAAATGAAGAGCTGAGCTTTTAGAACATGTGGGATATAACAGAAGCAGTTCTGTGAGAGCATTTATAGCAATACCAGTGCGTATCAGAAACAAGAGAAATCTCTAATCAAATATATAATCACACACCTAAAAGAAAACTAGAAAAAGAAGAAAAATCAAAATCAAATATTAGAAGTAAGGAAAATAAAAATGAGAGCACAACTAAATGAAATTGAAAGCAAAAGGACCGTTCAAAGGAATACAAACTAAGATCTTTTTCCTTGAAAATATGAAAAAAAATTCATTGACCTATAGACAAACACTCAAACAAAAAGGAGAAAACTATAACATAAATTAGAAGTGGAAAAGGGGAGATTAGAATAGATACTACAGAAATTCGAAGGATGATAAGAATTACTATTAATACTTGTATGCCAACAAGTTCTCTAAACTTAAAGAAATGGACATAATTCTAGAATCCTATAACCTTCCAAAATTGATCCAGGAAGACACAGATAACTTGAAGAGAACATCACAAGCATAGAAATTGAAGCAGTATTTATGTCTCTGCAAAAAACAAGAACCCAGGACCAGATAGCATCACTAGAAAATTCTGCTAAACATTCAAAGAGGATCTAATATCATTCTCCCCAAACTTTCCACATCAAAGAGGAAGGGAAACTCCCAAGTGTATTCTATAAACCTAACATTGCACTGATTTGTACATCATGACCAAGTTGGATTTATTCTAGGAATTTAAGGATGGTTCAATATATGCAAATCGTTCAAGTTATACCACATCAACAAAAATAAAAACAAAAATCATATTAATAGCAGGGAAAATCTTCCACAGGACTCAATACCCATTTACGATTTTTTTAAAAATCACTAAAATGGCTATTGAAGACATATACCAGCACATCCTGGCATTCTGGTGGATAAGTCCATCGCCTCTGGCTGATGGGTTCCACATACATCCCAAAGACCCAAGTTCATGATCCAGGGCTGGAATGATAACCAAGATGAACAACTAAGAATAAACAAAATTGCTCTTTCATTCTTTCTTTTCTGGCCTGACTGCCTACTCACCGTTATTCCTATTTCCTTAAAAAAAAAAAAAAGAGAGAGACAGACAGACATGTAACTACCTCAGTATAATGAAGGACATATGGTGCAAACCCACAATGCACATTATACTCAATGGTGAAAAAAAAATCCCCTAAGTTCTGGAACAAGACAAGGATGTCAACTCTCACCAGTACTATTCAATATTGTCCTGAAAGTATGTGTCAGAACAATGAGAACTGACAGAGCATTAGAAGAATACAAATTAGAAAATAAAAGTAGAATTATATTTATTTTCAGATTATATGATAATATACCTAGAAAACACTAAAGAATTCACTGAAAAAGTGTTAGAAACAATAAATGCAGCAAAGCGGCAGTATATACAATCAATACATAAAAGTCCAAAGTATTTCTGTAAGCAAACAGTGAAATAGTATAAAGAGGCATCATAAAAGAACTTCCATTTACAATAGCACTGAAAAGGTTAAACGCTGGAATAAACTTAATGAAAAATGTTAAAGACTGATAAATTGGAAACTATAGACATTGATTAAAAAAAGAGAAGATACAAAGATATAGAATATTTCATGCTCAAGTATCAGAAGAATTAATGTATTAAAATGGCTATCTTCCACAAAGCCATATACGGACTTATGGCAGTTCTATAAAAATATTAAGGACATTCTTCAAGGAAATCGAACAAAAGAAATTGAAATTTGTATGGAACTGCAAAACACCTCTAATAGCCAAAGCTATCCTCCAAAAAAATAATAAAATTTGAGGAATCACAGTCGCTGACTTCAAACTATACTGCAGTGCAATTGTCATCAAAACAGTATAGCATTAGAACAAAAGCTACACACAGACCAGTGAAATAAAAACACATTTATATAGGGAATTATTGTATGACAAAGGAGCCAAAAGCATACACTGGAGGAGGAAAGTCTATTCAACAAATGATGCTGGGAATATTGGACAGGTACTTGGGAAAAAAAGAAGCTTAATTATTGGCATCATACAAAAAGTCAGCTCAAAATGGATCCAGGTCCTGAAAAGACCTGGATTTAATACCAGAAAGCTTAAAATACCTAGAGGAAAATGTAGGGAAAACACTCCATGATGCCAGCTTCTGATGTTTTTGGGGAAATGACATCTATGACAAAGGAAACTAAAGTGAAACTAAATAATTGGGACTATATAAAACTAAAAAAAATTCTGTACAGGGAAACCGCTACTGAAAGTAAAAGGCAACTGTCTGAATGACAAAAGATATTTGTGCAACATATATTAGACAAGAATTTAATTTACAAAATATATAAAGAGCTCACATACCTCACAACCAAAATCAAATGACCCATTCAAAAATTGGTCAGTAACAGCTGAGTAGACACCTGTCTAAAGAAGATACATAGGTAGCCTACCGATACATGAAAAAATGCTTTGCCTCTCACCATCAGAAAAATACAAATAGAAGTCACAATGAGATATTCCATCATACCAGTGAAAATGGCCAACATCAAAGACTAGAAACAAGTATTGAGGAGGGTGTGGAGAATAAGGAACTTGTCTACACTGTTGGTAGGATTGTAAATTTGGAAAACTGGAGATTCCCCACCCCTGTCCCCCCAAAAAAGATGTAACTACCAAATCATTCAATAATCTCACTCCTAAGAATATATTCAAAGGATATAAAAACACCAATCAGAAAAAATTATGTTACCCTTATGTTCATAACAGCGCAAATCACAAGTGTTAAGAGAAGGAACCAACCTAAATGTCCATCAACAGATGACTGGGTAAAGAAGCTGTGGTTTATATGTATTCAGTGGAATTCTGTGCAGCTGCCAAAAAAAGATAAAATAGTATCTATTGTAATAATATGTATGGAACTGGAACTGATTATACTAAGTGAAATAAATCATAAAGAAAAGAGAAGTACAGGATGATTTAGTAAAAAATCAAAACAAATTACAAATAACAACATAATTCACAGGAATCAAAGAAATATGTGTGGTAGAGGGGGAAGAGAACAAGGAAATATAGGCATTAATATCGTGGGCACTAGAACACTTATGGAGGATATGGTGAAATGCGCACCGACTGAGAAGTGAATTCAGCATCTTGAAAATCATGTAGCAATGTAAACAAAATAAATAACAATGACTGTATATGTATGTATGTATATATAATAGGAAAAAATATAAACTTTCTGGGAGGGGAGCAGGAGTTAGAATTTCAAGTATCAGGAATGTTACAGTAGAACAGAAAAGGTTGATGAGCATCTAATCAGCAAAAAAAAGAATGTGCTAATCTTGCAATCAGTGAAGGGAGTATGTTTATAACACTCCACATGAAGCAGGTTGTCCTTAGAGGGGTGGATGGTAGGCTGCCCTTGTAAGCAAAGGAATCTGGAGAGAGAAAAGGGGCTACTTTGAGGGGTCCACATCTCACTGAAAAGGTTGTTTTTCACTTGTGGTCACTGAGGACAGGTAATGTCTGGGAGAATCTAAGAAGAAAGAAAAATGTACAGGGTTCAAGCTGTGGTTTTGCTGAATAAGACTATTGCATGCAAGAGACTAAAACTTTTCTATCAAATGATGCTTTATTTCTTGTTGCTTTCCCGGGGAAGTGACATCTTCCAGCACTTCTTGCAGCTGCTAAACAAATCACAGGCAGCAACAACGGAAGTCATCATCCAGACAGAAAAGTCCTTGGTGATTGGGAGAAGACCGTAGTAGCAGGTAAAAGAGGGATCAGCATCCTGCAGAGAGGGGAGGTGCCTGTAGTGCCCTCTGATAGGTGTGAAAGCTTAACCTTGAAACAGAAGATTCTTCCCTGCCATCTAACGTCTCTGAGCTCAGGAGGTAAGCTCTGAATAATTGTTATTTTCATCTCTCCATAAAACCTTTGTGAAACAGCTGAGCATGCCTAGAGGCAGGCAGTTGAGAAGAAAACAGTGCTGCTAAGACAGAAATTGAAGGAGCAACAGTAGAAGTTGGAGGCTCGAGAGAGAGCCTTCTATGAAAACATTGTCCAAGTGAAGGAGAAGATGGAGAGAGAAAGAGTACATAGGAAATGATGCTGGAACACAAGCTGAAGGTCAGTCTGGATGGGGTCTGGCAGGGCTTATTGACAAACCCCTCATTTCTCAGGAAGGAGGGAACAAAAAAATGTCATAAAAGTCCTATCAGAAGGAAATCCAAAAGACATGATTCATTGGAGTGTCAAAAATCCAGGTCTTGCTGAAGCCCATACCCTACATAACTTGACACCTGGAGCATCAGACTTTGCAGAATGCAAATAACATGCCCTGGGTGATGTTTCAGTGATTAGAGGGTCTCATGTGCACACTGGTGAATAGGAACTTAGTCCTAAAGACCTTAGGATGTTTGGTACAAACTTCAAAGAGACCTGAGATAGGTCCATCTGGTCTGGAAGGTTTGTGCCTGATAGGAAATATGGGAACCTGGGATGCTGGAAGCACTAAAAGATGCTGTAATGCTTCTAGATCTGCCTGATTCGTGTGGACACCTAGAGTAAAATGTATTCCTTGTCCTAACATGGAGTTTGATTATCAGTGTTGTAGAGAGGTTCAGCACGTTTCATTATTTATGACATGTTTGTGGATATGCTACCTCGATAGAACTCAAACACAATTAAAATTAAACCTATCTTCCCTCCCAAAGTGTATTCATAGGGCTGGAACAAATTACTGGGATGCTTGGGAGACAACTCCTTTCCTAAGTGCTCCCACGCCCATGATGCGGCGGCATCTGGAAAGCTCTAAACCATGGGTACATACACTACCCATGTACAAGGTTCAGAAATATTGAACAAAATTGTCAAAGAAAATCTAAGGTAGCAGAGATGTGCAAATATACTGCCTAGTTGCTTCAGGTAAGAACAAAATGCTAGTTATTCGAGATGCTCAAAATGGGGTTCTCTTTTATTTTACAGATGCAAGCACAAACTTATTGAAGTTTTAAAAAAAAGTAATTTGAGGAGAAGACTATAGAGTAAAAGCAACACAGCAATGACTTGAACAAACTAGAAATAATAGGTCTTCTGTGATTTCAACAGTCCTAATAGAGGATGTAAAAATGCTAATGACTATGCTCTCTGGGCCTGCTCAGTGGATTGGCTTCATGATGGCAGTTATCAGGTCATTTATGGGCAGGATAGAATGTTTCGTTCAACGAAAGAATAAAAATAAAAAGCTTTTGCCAAAGAAGATCAGCAGCTGATATCCAGAAAACCAAACTTGTTGAATTGATTTATTCAAAGAAGAGAAAAACCAAGTTGGAATATAATGATTTATTCATAGAAAAGTTTTCAGCAAAGCAACAAAACAATGGTGAGATTAAAAACATTCACTATGTTATGAGATGGATCATTTCTTTAAGCTGTAATATACCCTCATAATTAGTGAGGAAAGAGCAACATCTACATTTTTAAACAAGCATGATATTACAAGACAGCAGCAGTGTTTTAACAACTGATAAAGGCCAACTAGGAAGTGTCTATGTCACCTATCATTTGGGTCACCTAGGATAGTTTTGATAGTGCACTAGGTTAGTGAGGGTTTGGGGAAGTTGGTAGACACTCTTGTTTGTTAGTGAGAATTCAAATGGTGTAAATAAGTATACATATATATGTATTATATATAAATTTAAATGTAAATACTTTTGATCCAGCAAGTATATAATAAAGGCTTTATGTTACAGATGTATTTATTGAAGCTGAAAATGAAATATATAGGAGTATATTTGTTGCAGGATTGTTGTAATTACAAAAGACTAGAAATAACTTTAAGGCCCTTGTCAGACACAACAAGGTAAATCTGGAGACATACTTACAAAGGAATATTCAACTAACTCTACTAGCACTAATATGAAGGAATATCCAATATTTATCATAAGCTAAGAAAAATTCCAAAAGGATGTATATGTCTATCATTGAATTTCAAAAATAATGAATATATCCATTTAATATAATCTATATCTGAAAAAATACATAATAAATTAGTATCCATGAATACAACAGAGTTGAAGTACTGAGAAATAACTTTACATTGTATAATTTCCTTGCCTATTATATTTTACATGGATTATTACTTATTCAACCATCAATGCAATGCTGAATTTAAACATAAATAATATATAGAATGTTAGTGTAATTGAACTATCATTGGTTTGAAAGCCGTTATTTGTTTATTGGTTTGTTAGAGACTTTGTCCTAGTAGCTTAGCAGTTTAGTTCACTAGGCATAGTCCACATATATCCCAAGGTCTGGGGCCAGGGGCAAGATGAACCAAGATGAACAACTAAATAAAATAAATAAATGCTTCTTTCTCCTCACTTTTCCTGTGAGCCTGCCTCTGCTTGCATTCATTCCTGATGTTGACTGTGGGTTTGTAATAGATATCTTTTATTATATGGGAGATTATACCTACAATTCCTATTTTGGTGAGTGCTTTTATCATGAATACATGATAAATCTTGTTAAATGCTTTTTCTACGTCTTTTAATAGGATCATATGATTTTTGTTTTTCTTATTGTCATTGTGATACAGTACATTGATTTGCATATGTTTAACCATACTTGTGCCCCTGGAATAAATTCGACTTGGTCATAATCTATTATCTTTTAATGTACTATTGAATTTAGTCTGCCAAAATTTTGTTGAGGCATTTTTATCTGTATTCATT
Organism: Solenodon paradoxus; assembly: GCA_004363575.1. Classification (NCBI taxonomy): domain Eukaryota; kingdom Metazoa; phylum Chordata; class Mammalia; order Eulipotyphla; family Solenodontidae; genus Solenodon; species Solenodon paradoxus. The sequence continues at coordinate 96,899 of RJWH01004036.1, read as the reverse complement.
GGTGATATTGGTCTGCAACTTTCCTTTTTGTTCTTATACCTGTGTAATTTTAATGTCAGGGTAATAATGCTAAACACTCAAAAAGTGTATTGGTCTGCTCAGTTTTTCTGTGTCATCCTAGTTTATTGTTGGAGGGCTATAGGAGTCTAGATATCTGTCCATTGCTTTTATATTTGTGAACTTGTTGCATAATGGTGCTCATAAGTTTCTCATGATTCTTTGTATTTCTGTGATGTCCCCTGTAATCTCACCTCCATCATTACTGATTTTTGTTATTAGTGTTTTCACTCTCTTTTTTCTTTCTGTGAGTCTGGCTAAGGATCTATCAACTTTATTTTTTTCATAGAACTCTTAATCTCATTGATTTTTTGGATGGTGATGGTTTTTATTTCATCGATTGCCACTCTAATTTTTATTATTTCCTTCCTTCTACTTGTTGGTTTCTGTTCGGTTTTTTGTTTTCTAATTATTTCAGGAATGTGGTTAGATACTAAATTTGGTTTGCTCCTTTTTTATGTTTTATGTGCAATTGTATTTCTATAAACTTTCCTCTTAGTTTTACTTTGGCTACACTTCACATGTTCTAGTAACTTGTCTTCTCATCTTTATTTCAAGATCATTTAAAATTTTGTCTTTAATGTCCTCCTTAATATGGGAATTTATTCATAACTATGTTATTTAATTTTCACATCTTTGTGGTTCTTTCATTTTTGTTTGTCTGGTTCATTTGTAGGTTTACACATTTGTGGTCAGAGAAGATGCTCTCTATAATTTCAATCTTGCTAAATTTACTGAGACTTGTTTTGTGTCCAAGGATATGATATATCCTTGCAAATTTTCCATATGCATTTGAGAAGAATATATAATCTTTGTTGGAATAGAAAACTCTGTATTTTTGTTAAGGCCATATGTTGCATTGTTTCATTTGGGGATAGTATTTCTTTATTGATTTTATCCTTGAATGATCCATTTATTGATGTAAGTGCTATATTGAAGTCCCCTATTGCTATTGTATTATTGTCAATGGTTCCAATTAGGTATGCATTTGTTTTTTATATGTAGGTGGTTTGGCATTGGTTGCATATATATTAATGAGTTATTCCATGAGCTATATGTAGTGTCCATCATTGTCTCATTTTACCCTTTTTAGGTGGAAGTTTATCTTATCTAATATTAGTATTAGTTTCTGATTTCCTTTCATTTCTATCTCTTTGAAATATTATTCCACAATCCCTCACTTATAATCTATTTTGTTTTTGTATCTGGTATCAGCTTTTTGTAGGCAAAATACCTATGGACCCTGTTTTATGATCTAGTCACTCTGTCTCTTGATTGATGAGTTCATTCTATTCAGATTTGGGGTTTTCGTTTCTGAGATATTTTTCCTCTGTCAGATTGTGCCCATTTATGGAAATTTCCATGTTTATCATGACTATTTTTTTTTATATCTTTCATTTCTGTTAGCACTTTCATTATTGCTTCTATCTCCTTTATTAGTCATCCTTATTAACTGTCATTTTTTTTCTGAGGTCATCCATTTGCATTGATAGTTTTTTGTGTCCCCTTCATATCATTCAGCTTTTTAATAGCTATTATGTTGAGTCTTTTATCATTAGGTTGTCTAAATCAGTATCCATACATTTCTTCTCTGGGAATCTCCTGGCATCTTCCTGTCTTTGGGCCATTCATATTTTGTTTGGAGGAGACGGGTGGATTAGATTTTGTTATGGCAGAGGCCTAGAATTTAGTGCTGATGGCTTTGCTTTTTTCTATTTTTTATTTGCTTCTTAAGTGGAGGCTGCTTTTGGCAGTAGTGGGTGGTATGACAGTGGTGGGCAGTGGACCCTCTCCTGTTTTAGAGGCAGGGGCCTCAATCTACCTCTGTCTGCTCTCATTGTGGTGGGCCATCTCTATCATCTGCACTCACCACTGGGTCCCAGGAGGGGACTCAGACCATGGGAACTTGTCCGTGTAAGTGGTGAGGGCAGGGTTGGGTCCTCTTGCCTGTGTTTTTCAGCCCATGAGCCTGGGAGGGCCTGAGGAATGTTGGATTCACACTGTATGATGTAGTGTTTTCCCTCTAACCTATTTCTGATTTGAGCCTGGATATGGAAGCTTCCTTCACTTACCATCATGCTATATTGTCCCTCCTGCCATGGCATTCTTAATTAAATTATAAAATTTATATGATTTAATTAAACTTGTTTCCCTTACTCTCTCATGCAGATGTTACTTTAAGATACTCATCATCATATGTAGTACACTCTTATTTAAAATCATCCACAATTCCTGGGAAGATGTGCATGCAATCTTGTTCCTTCTGATCTGCTTTCTCATGATAACGTCATTCTAGGCAATCTCGTATGGAGCCCATGTGGGGCGACAGCCATCCACACCTCCAAAACCAGAGTGTTAGTCTGAAAGGATATAGATTCTCTTTTTCCCATATCCATATCATTCTCCTAAAACATGCTCTTTGTAGGAGGGTGCCATTATTGGTCAGCTATGAGCATTTGACCACCTTTGGGGTAGGAATCTTTGACAGTCCCACCAGATCCAAGATGAAAAGCACCTAGAGGAAAAGATGGTGGCAAAAAAAAAAAAGGCAACCTACACATTTCCTGCTGCTCACTCTATGTTCTCAGATTCTAAGGTTGAGATGATTTTACTGATGTACTGAACTCCAAAGCGTTTGTGATTGAATCAGTCATACAGATAGAACAGATTGTATCAAAGAGGGAAAAAAAAGGAAATTGTTGGTGAGAAGGAAGTAAAGGAAGTAACCAGTTACAAATCTCTTAAGAGTATAAATACTTGGCCAGGTAAGGCTGATCATTAAAATAGAATAAGAACAGTAGAAGTCATTTTGGCTCCTGAAGCTATTTCTGAGTAGGGTAACACAGATGCCATCAATATGATTACCCCAAAGGAAAAATAGTTCTGAGGAATTTTCTCTATGCAGTAGCAATGATAGAAAAAAAAGTGTACAGTGAAGAAATAGGTAATACTGGAGACTTACGTAATTTTTATCTGATCTCTTCTCTTGATAAGTCAAAGGCTCAATCCGCACATGTTGCTGCAAGGATATTGAGGGAAAGGGATATATGGCATCAGCAGATGGACCCAAAAGAAAAGAGTTATTGTGAAACAACTGACTGAGAAGATGGAGAGGGAGAGGAACCAGTTAGCAGAGCAAGAGAGGAGTCTAGCTCTTAAACTTCAAGTATTTGCTGTGTGATGCCACATTTTGTTTGTGTTTTACCTGTTCTCCACTGGTAACCTCAGTTCTATTGTTAGCGTATAAGAGTTGTTTTTTGTTTAGTTTGTTCCTTTGCTTTGTTTCTTTATATTTCACATGTGAAGTATTTGCTGGCATTTGTTTTTTTCTTTCTGACTTATTTCACTTAGCATAATCCCTTCTAGTTCCATTCATGTTACCACAAGTGACAAGATTTCTTCTTTTCTGGGAATTATGGAGTATTCCATTGTGTATGTATAGCACATTCTTCATCCATTCATTTGATGATGAGCACTTAGGTAGTTTCCAATTCTTGGATATTATAAATAATGCTGCAATCAACATGAGGATTCATATATCTGCAAATTAGTGTCTTTGTTTCTTTTGGGTAAATAAAAGTGGGATATTGGGATACATGGCTTTTCTTCTCTCAGTTATTTAAAGGATCTCCATATTGCTTTCCATAAGGGTTGCATGAACTTGCACTCCTGCCAACAATGTCCTCACCATCATTTGCTATTCCAGATTCTTGGATAATAGTCTCACAGGAATAAGGTGATATCTCATTTTTGTTTTGATTTGCACTTTTCTAATTACAAATGAGGAAAAATATCTTTTCATATGCCTGTTGATCATCTGTATGTCTTCTTTGGAGAGACATCTATCCAATTCTTCTGTCCATTTTTTTCTTCCTTTTTTAAAATTAAATTTATTTCTGTGTTGGGAAAACTGGACAGCCACAGGCAAAAGAATGAAGCTAGACCACTCTCCAATACCATTCACAAAAATTAACACAAAATGGACTAGAGACTTGGACATAAGACTAGAAACCATAAAATTATTAGATGATAACATAAGAAAGTCATTCCATGACATCAGCCTTAGGGAGATCTTTGGGGACTCAACACCATCAAGGGAAACTAAAACAAAAATAAACTGAAACTACATCAAACTAAAGAGCTTCCTCACAGGGAAATAAAACATCACCAAAACAAAAAGACAACCTACTAACTGGTAGAAGATATCTGCATTTCATATTTCTGACAACGGCTTAGTATCCCTTAGTATTCCCCCGCAGCAGAAAACTGCTAAGTCTGCCATTTCTTGCCTGCCAGTCACCCTTGTGACCTGCAGAAAATCATCCCAGGCCTAAGTGCTGCGTGCCTCCATTTTGGTTTCTATCCTCAAGAACTTTCCTGCCTTATTCAGGTTACCATTTGATTGTAGACTTGTTTTTCATTCTTTGTCTTGGAGGTAATGTTTCACTGCAAAGTTTAGATGGATTTCCAGTATGTAGCAGAAAAGGATTTTATTTTTAAATCCATCCAGACACTCCTTACCTTTTGAGACTGAGTTCAATTCATTGATGTTTAAGGTGATTATTGATAAGTAGCTATTTATTGCCAGTTTCTCATTTATTTTCTATGTATTTCTGAAGTGTCACTGTACTTTTGTTCTTTTCTCTTCTCGTGCGTTTATGGTATGTTTTCATTTCTTCTTTTTTTTTCCCCTGTGGATTTATATTTTATGATTACACTGAATTTTGCACATGAGTTTCTATGCTAACAAGCTTTTTTCCCCTCCTATCTGGAAAACATGTTAATATCTAGCTCAGTCTAACAGTACATGTATTTTCTCTCCTTCCTACAGTTTATATTTTGGTATCTTACTCTTTATAAGTGAGGTTATATTTCTTTTAGAAAAATCCCTTTGCTATTTCATGTACAGTTGAATTAGCTGTGATATTTTTTTCTTCAATATTTGTTGGTATCAAAAGCTTTTTATCACTTATTCAATTTTAAGTGATAATCTAGCATGGTAGAGTATTCTTTTCTGGAACCCCTTTTCTCTCAGCATTTTTTAAATATATTATGCTTTTTCTTTCTAACTTGTAAAGTTTCTGCTAAGAAATCCTTAGTGTTATGGAGGCTCCTTTGTATGTGATTTTTTTTTTCTAGCTGCTTTTAAGATTCTCTCTTTATCTTTGATTTTTTTGTCATTGAATTGCAATGTGTTTTGGTGTGTGTCTGTTGGGTTCATTTTGTTTGAAGCTTTTTGAACTTCTTGCATCTGGATGTCTATTTTCTTCCCCAAGTTAGGGAAGTTCTTAAATATTATTTCTTCAAATATGATTTCTGCCCCTTTATCTCTCTCTTCTCCTGGGAGTTCTATGATGCAAAATTGTTTCTCTTCATGTTATTCCATAAGTCTCTTATACTATCCTCATTTCCTTTAATTCTTTTGCTCTTGTTGGTCTGCATGGGTGCATTCTGCACTAACTTGTTCACTGATTCATTCAGATTCTTCTTCTGGCTACTGTTGATCCCTTCTATTGTGTTCTGTAGTTCAATATTGTGTTCTTTTATCTATGATGTCTGTTTGGAACTGCTCCATAGTTACTCTGTCTTTATTGTAGCTTTCTTATTTCAGTGAGCATAGTTAAGACTGTTGCTTTGAAATCTTCAGTTTACTAAAGCTTCTTTATATAACATTTTCTCCTGGGGTTTTCCTTTTAGTCATATTAGGGTTAAGTTTCTGTGACTCTTGTTTGGTACCTTGTACTTATTTCAGTGTACTAGGCTAAATAGCTTTTCCCCCTGCTTTAATGTAATAGCCTTGTGTTAGCATGTCATGTTATAGAGTGAAAACTTAGGGTGATGGCCTAGAATGCTGGGCTTTCTATTGATGTGTAAGCTGAACCCCCTGTGCCATCAAAATTATTAGAACTTGAAAGTCACAGTCTATTTCAGAGTTTCCCGGTAGTCTTAAATTTTAACTGTTGCCTTAGCTAGAGCTTAACTATGATCTCAGAAAGTTCCTCAAATAATTTTCCTTCAGAATAAAAGGTACAAGAATATAGGTATGAGAGAGATCCTGGAGATATAGGGCAGGTCATAGCCAGCCCACAATCCAACAGACATCACTAGTGAGAAAAGGTCAGGTATCTCCTGTGGACCTTGGGGTCTGGTTGAAGCAAAGTACACCTCCTACCCCTTATGAACATCTCTCATTTCTCCAGCAACAATGCAGCTTTAGGAGGGAGCCTTATCCCACAAGCCCCTCAGCCATGTCTAGTCTACTAATGAACCTATCAAAGGTATTTCTGTCAAAATATTTTGATGTCTGGCATTTCTTTTTTATTTTTTTTCCTAGAATTTTCAACTCTCTGTATGCTGACAACTATATTCCTTAGAGCACTTAACATATTAATCAAAGTTGTTTTTAAATTCCCAGTGTGGTGACCTCAACATCGTCATATCTGAATCTGGTTATGATGTTTACTCTGTCTCTTCAGACTGTGTTTTTGCCTTTTAATATATTTTGTAATTTTTTCTTGTTTCCATGTATGATATATAGGGTAAAAGCACATGCTATCAATAAGCCTTTAGTAATGTAATAATAAAATATGGGTGTAGGAGAAGTGTTCTATGATCCTGTGATCAGTCTCAGCCTTTTAGCGAGCCTGTGACTCTAGACTGTTTCTCCCATGCCTCTTAGTTCCTCTTGGACCTTTAGTTGAGACAGAATGCCTAGAGTTGGCTGAATTTTTGCTAATATTCTTCTTTTACATGGAAGCCTAGAGGTAGCTGGATTTGGCTGTTTTCCTCTCCTCCCACCCCCACCCCAGTCATTTAAGCTCCAATAAAACCCCAGCATATTTGGCTCTGGTTTAATAGTTTCTCCTGAGGGAAGACCTTGTTAAGAAGAACAAATGCTGTGAAATATTTCAACATGGTTTCCTTTCTCCTCTTCCTGCTGAAAGCCCTTGAGTATTCACCATGAGAACCCAGTGGATTTCAGAAGATAAAACTTTCCCAAGGGTGAGGGACTCCTAATGACGAGGTTTTGTTGCTCAGACTTGGCCATAATGAGCGTCCAGAAACTTGTTGGTGCAGTTCAGATTTTCTAGCTTGACATTCATGGAGGTTTCTCTTCCAGTGACTTATGATTCTCTGTATTCTCCAGCTGATCTCTCCAGTTTGGGATGATGGTTTGTCCTGTGTCCTTACTTCACTGACATGTCTAAGAAAAGTTGTTGATTTTTTTAGTTTCTTCAGCTTTTTATTTCTTGTTAGGGTAAAGTGATGACTTCCAAACTTCTTACATGCCAGACTGGAAACCCATGATTGTAATGTAGTAGAAGACCTTTTTCTCTGACCCCAATGTAAAAGTTAACCTGCCAGGAATTTCTCAAAGTAATACAGAGGTTGTAGCTATGTCCAAGGACACGTAAACATCCTCCCTACTCTGTGGCTGTATATAGCTGATAAGAGTTGCCAGTGGAAACCACGCATAGTCAAGGAGGTAGGTCTTTGCCTCAGAGTATCAAAGAAGCTCTTCCAAACCCCCTGTTGCTCAGCTTTGGGTAAGGATGCCCCTGAGTCAGTACCAGTACAATAAAGTGCTTTTCTCTACTTGAGTGCTCAGCTGTCAGTCTTCTTGCCATCAGGAGGCTCTACCATAACAGTAGTTCTTAAGTTTAAGAAACTGTGGGTCATCCAATTGTGTAATGACTGTACTCATGATGACAACTGAATGGGGTGGAACTATGGTAAATGAGTCACAGGGACAAACTTAATGTGGGAAGAGAAAAGGGGCCAGGCACTATCCTTGAGAAAGACCAACAGTTAAGGAAGAAGAGATGTGAGCAGGGGAAATAAGAATAAACTTGAGAGTCAGAGGAAAGTCAAAAGAAAGGTACCTTATGGAACCCAAGAGAAGAATGTTTTAAAAGAAGGAATGGCCAACAAGAGTGAATGCTTCTGAAGGATCAAATTAAATAGGTGCTAACATTGTCCATTGGAGGGAACCATTCATTTTGGGGATTTGGGTGGAAGAATTTTCAGTGGAGTAGTATAGGAAGAATACAGATCAGAAAGAATGGAGAGGAAGTGGTGAGGTAATGGATATAGCAAGTGAGGTCATTTTTTTCAAGAAATTTATGGGATATGGAGTTGAAGAAGTGAAGGCTCTTTTCCTTCTAATGCGAGAGACTTAGGAACATAAAAGTGCTGATGGCAATGAATGGAACGTGTTGGTAGAGGGTGAGATGGAAAGAAGATAAAAAGAGTGAATGATGACTGTCGGCCAAGATGGTGACCTGGTAGGAGCGAGACTCATGTCCTTCCCAAAGAGCGTCTAGAAATTCACCTATTTTCCAGAAACAAACACCAAGGAAAAGCAGGCAGAAAGGCTGTAGAGACACAGCAGCAACCACGAAAACAAAGCGTAGATGACAACATCTGGGTTCAGGGCTACACTGCAGATTCAGGCTTGGGATCAGTCATGGCAGATGGGGCAGAAAGAACTTTGGGAAAATCTGGCTTTCTCAGGAATCACAAAAGCAATGAGGAGCCTGCCCAGCGGGGTTAGGACATGGAGCCAAGGGAGAGGGTCTCGGCACGTGGAAGAGGCACCAGTTCCCTGGTGCTTTGAATGGGAAGCCTGGAGAGAATATTATGCAAGGCACCACCAAAACTGGAAAGCAGCCATCCTCTACTCCCTCCCACCAAATTGCCCTGGAGCTGCAGGACCAGCCCACTGGAAATTCCAAACTCAGGCTTAAAAGAAGGGAGTTTCCCAGAGGGAGCGCCAATAATACCCATTATTGCCACCTTGTGGGTGTAGGTGAAACTGCAGCCTGATGCCAATTGTGGACCAAAAGCAAGGTGGTCATTGTGGTTGGGAGCTGGGACTGGGTAAGGCTCTGCATCTTCCAGACAAACTCCAACCCCATAGACTGAATTTTCGTACAGCAACAGAGGGCCCACATAAGAACTTCAACAAATCCACCAGTGGTGATACCACAAAACTCCAGAGATTCCAGTGTCTAAACCAAGATCCTAGCTTATTTGGTGCAAGTCAATACCCTACACAAGGCCATCACTACAGGGAAACCTAATCCACAGAAATAGACAAAATGCCAGATAGAGCAAAGACACAGAGAAATATACAGAAATGATGGATCCAGTCCAAAACCCAGGAGAAAATCTAAACACGACGAATACCTACAAACTGCCTGAGGAGGAATTCACGACAACAGTGATAAACATACTCATAGAAATCAAGAAAACAGTAGAAGAAGAAAAAGAGAGCAACAAAAAAGAGACAGAAGAAACAAAACAGCTCAAAACAGATGTAAAAGAAATAAAGCACACAATAGCTGACCTCAAGAATTCAACAGAGGGACTCAAGAATAGGATGAATGAAGCCTCCAATAGACTCAGTGAGCTAGAAGACAGGACAGAGGAATGCACTCAAGCAAACCAGCAAAGAGATAAAAGAATACAAAGAAATGAAGACAGCATTCGAGACCTATGGGACAGCATCAGAAGAAACAACATTTGCATTATACAGTTCCAGAAGAAGAGAGAGAAAAACATGCAGAAACTGTATTTGAAGAAATAATAGCTGAGAACTTTCCTAACCTGAAGAATGAAGCCAGCCTCCAGATCCAGGAAGCTCAAAGAGTCCCTAATAAAAGAAACCCCAGTTGACCTACACCAAAACACATTGTTATTAAAATGTCAAAAATACAAGATAAAGAAAAAAAACCTTAAAAGCTTCCAAAGAAAAACACGTTACATACAAAGAAGTCCCCATAAGATTGTCAGCAGATTTCTCAACTGAAACTCTACAGGCCAGGGGGGAATGGCATGATATATTCAAAAGACTGAATGAAAAGGATTTGCAACTTAGAATACTATATACCCTATGAGATAATCATTCAGAACTGAAGGAATGATTAAAAAGCTTTTCCAATTAAAAAAAGTTGAAGGAATTTATCACCATGAAACCAGTTTTATAAAAAATACTAAAAGATGCTATATAAAGTATAAAGAAACCCTACTAAAAACAGGTCTATTAGACCTTTTCATCTATGTTCATTCGAGATATTGGTCTATAATTTTCTTTCTTGGTGACCTCTTTGTCTTTTGGTATCAGTGTGATGCTGGCCTCATGGAGTGTTTGGGAGTGTTCCCTGTTCTTCAGTGTTTTGGAAGTGTTTGTGTAGAATGGGTATTAATTCTTCTGAGGGTTTGGTGAAAGTCATTGGAAAAGCCATCTGATCCTGGGCTTTGATTTTTCAGGGAGACTTTTGATAACATCTTCAATTTCTTTGCTTGTGAATTTTCTGTGGGACCTATTCAAGAACTTGGCATATATTATCCTATTTAAGATAAGCCTATGATACAGACTTTATTATCCCCATTTTGTAGATGAGAAAACCAAAGCTAAGAAGTGTGCTTAAGCTTATATAGTATACAAGTGTCAGAACCAAGGTTCAAATTTATCTTTTATGCCCAGATAATGTGTGCCGAATATTTTATAGTGTTTAATTTTATTGCTATTGATGTTATTTTGTTTGAAAAGACAACGCTATCCAAAATCTTTGAATTTTACTTTCATCATGCTGAGTTTTTTCTTTTTAGTTATCTCATTATTCTTGATAATTCCAATTTTTAACTTTTCTAAATTAAGAAATTGTGACTCAAGTTTACATTATGAGTTTTTAACATATTTGGCTACATTCGTTTTAAAGTTTAATTGCTTTGGAAATATCCAATATATGGTACTCTTCTGAGTTTCTTTTGAAATAAGTTATGTGATAAATTATGTCCTTGATTGGAAAAAAAATCAAAACAAAAAAAAGGAGTGGTAAAGGAAATGAGAAGTCTGGTGGTGGGTGTGATGTAAAATGCATGCAGACTGAAGTGTGAATTCAGTCTCTTAAAATGAATATAGCAGTGTGCAATAATAAAGCAAATATAAGTGGTATATAATATATAAGCATATATGTGTAATGATAATATAATGAACATCCATATATCCACCATATTGTTCAGTTTTGCCTGTTTTGAAATGTATGTAAATTTTAAGAAAGCATATAAATGAATAAATAATAATAAATTAAAAACAACAGCAACAATAAGAAAGAGTGAATGACTGCTGGAGTAAAATCCGTTGGAAATAATCCTCACAAGATTCCGAGAATTGTCCCTACCTTACAGATGAAAAATTACAGAGAATCAAATTTTTGCATCATCACCTATTCTGTGGCTTTGGGCACATTATTTGAGCTCTGTGAGTCTCAGTTCTCTTATTTGTCATGCAGACCCAATCATATCCACATGGTGGGATTGGTGAGAGGTGTAAATGAAATCATTACATATAATATATATATTAGTGATTCTCACTAAGACAGAAGCAAGGTTGTTCATTTTAATAAAGTCTGGCCCAGGAAGAAATGTCAAATTTTGGTACTGAGATGGTCAAACATTAAAGGCAGCCTCCTTTTCTAGTTCTCTGACAAATGGGGCTGCATGTTTGCTGTAGTAAAACCTCTTTGCATTCTGGCCTATCAAATCAGAAAATAAAGACACAAACTTCAGTCATTTTTGGGGCAGTACCAATGGGGAACTTAAGTTTATAAAACATTTCAGACAAATAAGCATTAATGTTGGAGTTCAAAGCAACTGAGGGATCAGAAGATGTAGGTTCTTCTTTGTAACTTTAAGCAAGTTGTCTAAGTTTTCCTGTCCTCCATTAATTACATCACTAGAAAATTGGGAAAGATAATATCCAACCCTAGAGAGTTCTGTGAGGATTAAATGACGTAGCATAACATATAGCCTATACTCATTCTTTCCTGTTTTTCTCCTGTTAAAATGGACTAGACCTCTCACTTCCTCTCTAAGATTAATCCTGTCTCCTCTGCTACAGTTCTCATCTCCTCTCTTCAGCTATAGAGGTGTTACTGGAAGGGACTGTTGAGCCAGGGAGTCACACCTCTTGCACCTAAGTGGGCTGATTATCCTCAGCAGAGCGGGGTTTGGGAAAGATGTGTCAATTGCTGGCCAAGGTAGTTAGGAGGTAACTTTTCCAGATTCTTTCCCTCCATCTGCTGGACTGAGACTGAGGGGAAGAAAAACCACGATCAGAAGGAACTGGGATCCCTGAGTCATCTAGTGGAGGAAGACCAGCTCTGAGCAAGAGCGCCCTCATTGACCTTGGTGTGTGCCATGCAGGCAATAGCCTCAGAATGGGGTGGGGGCTGTTTGTTATATCATTAGTGAAGAACAGAGTGACATTCTTTTGATTGCTAGTATTTTTGGTAGCACCTTCAAAAAGGTTAAGTTGCATGTGTACTAATTACACTATTTTTTGATCACACTTCAGCATCTTGTTGCTCTTTGAGTAGATTGATTTACTGTCCTGCTTGGTCTCTTAGATACTCTTAAGGAAAAGTTTTTACAGGTCCTTGCAAATGCTTAGAGTTTCTTGGTTTCTTCATGTCTATCAAGTTGGGACCTGTGCTAAACAGAAACTGTGTGTAGCCTAGTTCAACATTCTGCCTGCCCAGACCTTGTGTTAAAGGTTTGAATCAAACTGCAGTAAAAGGAAACGACCTATGAGTTAAAGACACCTAGTAAGTGATGTGGGGTGAGCAAGCCGAGACACCCCGCGAGAAGAAGGGTCCATCTAGAAAGAATTTGCAGGAAATGGTTTTGGCCAGGGTTACATGTCAAGTTTATTAATAGTAGTGACAGGTAGCTAGCCGGATATGAGCAGAGTGTGGGGAAAAGGAAATTCAGAGCCAGAAAATAATAGAGCAATGTAACTGATTTAGCCCAGCCATCAGCCTAGATCATAGTGGCACCAACCCAGTTTAACATACAAAAAGCCACAATAATATACCTGAAAGTCAATACAATTAGGTTTAAAGTACAGGTAAACTGCTAAAGCTCCAAGCCTATGTGCCAAGGCGCAGGGCTACTAAGAGGAAAGCAATCATAATTTACTAGATATTTCCCATATTTTTTGAACACTTAGGCTATTACCAGTTTTTACTGTCATAAAGAATAATATATGTATATATATGTTAATGACTCTTGAACAAACACCTTTGCCCACATATTAATTTTCATAGGCTAGAGTCTCATCAGGAATTGTCTTGTTCTGTTTGTTCATGAGGGTGTTAAAGGACAGGTAAGTTATTCACACTCTGCTGGAGCAGACAGGAGGGAAGGCTTGTTTCAGAGCATGGAATTGAGAGGAAGCCTGTTTGTTCCAGGAGCTGCCTCCTGGTCTGCATGGGGTGAGTGTCAAGTCCCTTAGGGCCTTGTCTGGAGACAAGTCCTGAGAGGAGGTACTTTGGACCCTTGAAATTCTCTGCCAAGGAGTTTGAAGCACATTTCTGAAGATAAAAGGAGCCACTATGAACGAATGCGAAAGGGGAGATGAGAGACTCTCCCACCTAACTGCAGTGTGACTTAGTATAGGCCATCTCACCATAAGCCTGAGTCTCCCTGTGTTTAAAAGAGGAATAACCCATCTCCTCTGGGGCAGTGGAATGGAATGGACCAGCTAACAACCAGTAGGGCATCCAGTTCCATCCCAGCAGAGCAGGCTGTGGCCCGCTGACCCAGCCTCTGTGTGAGCCCAAGCAGGCTGTTCTGTGGCACAGGGTCAGTAGAAGCAGAAGGGCTGTAACTTTGTTTTAAACACAGAAGAACTCTTAGTTTGGAGTTGGAAACCACTTGATTTTTCTGTAGGAAAGCTGCAAATTCTGATGATTATAATCAATCAAATATTTACGGAGCACCTCCCAATAAATAGCCCGTGTGTTCTGTGTACCAGGGACATGTCACTGACCAAAACAGAAGGATGCCTGCCCTCACGGGCCTTAAGTTCTAATGGGAAAGACAATAAAATACAACTGAAGAGAAAATAAACTAATGTGAACATTTTGTGACGTGTAATGAATGTCATGACGGCAAAGCAGAGGTCTGCATGAGAGGTGGATTTAAGGGGATCCATGTTAGGTAGGCAGTCAGGGAAGATTGCACAGAAAAGGAGACATTTAAACCTACACTTAGCAGAAGAAAAAAAATGAAGATTGCAAATAAAAGAGTAATAACTGAAGAAGATTTCCAGTTGGAGGGGAGAGCACACACATAGGGTTGGGGGATTTGGTCTGCAAGGGGAATTGAAAAAACACCAGCATGACTACAGAAGGGAGGGGGACAAGGGATGAGGTTAGAGACAATGAGGCTGCATAGCATAAAGTTTGAGAGCACAGGTTTGGGAATGAGTCATATTGTCTCTGCCACTCAGTAGCTCTGTGATCTTGGGTATGTTACATAACCTTTCCAAACTTCAGTGTCTCATCTGGAAAATGGACTTGATGGGATATTGTGAATAGAAATAGAACAATGCACATAAATGCTTAGCAGAGGGTCTGACATAGTTAACTGTGTTAACTGTGATTACTATTCCTAAGTGGAGGGTAGGTTGGAATTAGACAGATCTGTGTTGAACCCAGACACTTCTGCCTGATTACTTTGTTCCACCGGTGAGTAAATCTCTGCTCCTTCTGTCTCCTCACCATGAAGTAGCTTTTGAATTCTTCTCCTCAGGGGTAGGTCTCATGGGGTTATGGCAGACGATGTATGTGCATCCATCCTGAGGATAGGAGTCAACCCCTCAAGGTCTTTTTATTATCTTTAAATATTTCCTGACTCTTTCTACTCTATTAACAAACACCTCAAAAAGAATTAAACAAAACCTTAATGAAAATCATCAGTTTGTGGGTCTGCTTCAATTGGAGTGGGAGGCAGGCTGACAAAGAAAAACCTGAGAATTTTAGCCCTTGTCTTCATTTTCTAGTCACAGGGGACCCTGATTTCCCAGCAATCTTCCAAGGAGGAAGGTAAAAAAAAATATCTGTACCTCAAGTTAAGTAATTAGGCCAGAACAGAATATTGGCTTGTCTTAACGCCCCCTCCCCAAACACTTGGTGTTAGGGGAGAACTCCACACTAGAACCCTTCATGGATTGTAGTCGACCAATCTCACATGCAGATCCCTTTCTTTACTAAAATTTGAGGACAAGTGGTATTGCAGGAAGAAATCCTGTGTTCATTAATGATACTGGAATGTGGCTGGGGAAGGCTCAGCCCCAGAGAAATATAACTTCACGGGTCGCTGGTAACTCCAGTCCCTTGTGAAATGCCAGATAGTGTTAGCCAGCAGCTCCAGAGTTTTCAGGATAGCACTGTTTCTGGGCTGGAAGTTAGGGGAAGCTGCTAGAATGCGCTCTGGGAAAACAAAGATGTGTCCTTTCTTTCTAACTAACACTGTGGAGCCCTCTGGTGGCTGCAGAGAGTAGTTTTCTCCTGAGAGGCCCTACTGTGTGAGGAGCAGGAAGACTGGTCTAGAAACCTGAGGGACTTGGGGCTGCACTGGTTTGAAATGGAGGTTGTGCTTTTGGTTAGCATCCTGGCCCATTCACTCAGGGCATTTACAGTGTTTTCCACAGTGTGAGCAGTGGGAACAGCAGCGCTCTGTGTACAAGATGCCAAAACAAGCAAACAAACCAATGACACAAGTAATAAAGATGCTAGGATGGGCTCCTACTTGTAGCCACATGGACCCAAACTGGAAATAAGGTGCAGAATTCAACCATTTTTATTGGTTGACTTTTAAGTGGATTCAGTCTAACAGTTCTGACAACGGATTTTCTGGAAGCCAAAGTGCCTGGTTATTAGAAGATGTACTCGCTGGTAATTGATGGTAACATCTGTGAGGTCTACCTTGGTCAGAGCATATAAGAATGAAAATGTACTCCAAGTTTTGCTTATTAAAAATTAACATGGTAATCATATAGTCTACAAAGTTCTATCCCATAGATCATCTTATTTATTCTTTATCATCACCCCAAGAAGTATTAGATTGGTATTATGATTATAGTAATAATTTATTGAAATTTACATCTATTATCTCTAAGAATTAAAAAACAACAACCTGTGAGACACTTAGCTTATTTTCTGAGGAAGAAAGGAAGCTCAGAGATGCAAAATAAATTGCCTAAGGGCATATTCACCACCCTATTTTAGAACCTGGATAATGTAAGCTCAAAGACTCCCTCTTGCAAGCAGCCCACTCTGCCTTTGTTTGGAGGAACTACAAGGACCGTAGAGTAGGAAAATGAATAATCCAGGCTGGACCATGAGAAGGGGTCACAAAGAACTCTGAGAGGAGGTATTGTGGGTGGCCAGTGCTGCACAGGTGTGGACAATGAGACCAGTAGGAGTTCAGGAAAGAAGGATCCCTTCTGGCTAGAAACCTAAGAATAACTTCTGGGGAAATGATCTAGGATTTGGCCCAGGGCATTGGTGGGCATGGATGGGGCATGTGGGTTGGATGCTGAGAGGATGACAGTTCAGGGGGAGGAGTAACAGGAATAAAAATGCAGAAGGGACAAATGTGTAGGACGCTTTGGAGAAATAAGAGTGGCCAGAAAAGAAATTTGGGTAAGGAATTAGGGTTAGAGTCCCAGAATAAAGACTTAAGGTGTAGGCGCAATGAAGCCACAAAAGGTGGTGGAATACCAGAGGTGGGAAAGCATGGGGTCAAGGAGACGAGGGAGAGGAGGCTGATGATGATGCAGGTCTGAACTGGAATGAAGAAGGCGAGTGGAGAGGACAGAGCAGATCTGAGAGGAATCTGCGGGAAGAATTACCAGGCTGCCACTACTGAGCTGTGAACATTCTGGCCTGGGATACCTCCCGGTGACTGCCACATGCAAGGAAGGAGACATGAGGTTGGGAAGGAAAGTGATGAACCATCCATCTGTGGGTGTTGTTCTAGGTGTAAGTGACCTGCTTTATGATTAACCTTAAATTGTACAGCAGCTCTCCCTGCTGTCACTTTACAGAGGATTTCTGAGCAGTATCCTCCTAGCAAGTGCTTTGTGGTCAGACTGGGGTCTGGGCAGGCAGTGTGGTTCTGGCATGGAGCTTCTCAGCCAGCTCAGCCAGCTGGTGATGACAGCATCAGATGGATTTGGAAAGCTGGGTGCAGCTATTGGGCTGGGTGCTTCTAGGAATGCACGGATGAAGGCAGCACATTCCTGTCTGAGGAATTCACACCCTTGGAGACAGGCTGCAATGGAAGGCAGTGAAGAGTGGCCTGGGGGCAGGTGAGCTGGCTAATTATAGAAGCAGGCACAGTGAGGGTTCTGGTGGGATGTCATTTCTGTCATGGAACCTCCTTCAGCACATCTCAGTCTGGGGTTAGGTGTGGCCCTTGGGTCTCCCTCTACACCTCTTGGCTTGTGTCTCAGGGTATGAAAAGTGCTTGAGGACAGAGATTTGTTTGAGCAGGATATGCTGAATCTCAGTGCTTGTCGGCAGGAAGTATTCATCACAGGTCAACATGGGTTGCCGATGATGGGAAGGCGGAATAGGATGCAGAAGCAAGAAGACCCCACCCTGCTTTTTAGGACCCCTAGCTTTAGAGAATGATTAATCACCTTATTAATAGAACCTCTGTCCTAATCACCATCCTCTCCCATCACCCCTGGATGAGCCACTTCAGGGAGTAACAAAACTCTCTAACTGCAGGCTATCTGCTCTAGACCTTCCAGCCACACTGTCTGTCATTAAAGACACCGGGGCCTCCTGGTCTTCGGTATAGGGGATGTCTGATGCCTGCAGATCAGACTGGGAATCTTTCCATCACAACCCACACTTAGCCTGGACCACCTGCCTCTCAGGCCCCTTTGTAGTTTCTAATCCAGTCTGCCAGCCCAGGCAAGAGGGTGGGAGGCATGATGAGTAACTTCAGCTTTTCCCCAGGCATTTTGAAAACAATGACAAAGTCTTGGAAAACAAGTGCAGTTCCTGAGACACCAGGTCACAATCATCATCAATTATTGATTATGGAGGAAGCCCCCTCTCTTTCAGAGCCCTCAAATGGCTGAAGAATAGTGTAAACTCTTCAATCTGTAGTTAACTCAAAGAAGCAGCTTGGACTGTCCCTCAAAGCCTCCCGTCCCTGTTCCCTTCCCTAATGGAGCAGCATTAGACTCCTCCATTCCTTTGGCTGCTCTCTCATAGGAAGCCCACATTTGCAAGAGGCTTCAATCAACTGCCCACTCTTTCTCTAAAGAGTGCTTATTCTTTTCTTCCTTTACTCTTGCCTGCAAATAAACTTGTTTTAGGTGTCACTTACTGGCAACTCTGCTGAATTCTTTCTCAGGGGAAGCCAAGGATCCTAGCTGCATCCCATGGCAGCACAAGAAAGAGTAGTCCTGGCCCAGAATGACATGGCATCACCTGCCTGCCTGCCTACTTGCCTTCATTTCTGCCTGTACCTTCCCTTTTAAAAAAAAAAAAAAAATGTAGGCTAGGTAACATTATCTCCACCGCTCACTTAGGAAGAGGTTTTCCTTCTATGAAAATCTTCCAAATGGACAGAGTTGTCTCCACGAGGTAGTTTACCTCTGCCCACTCTGGGGTACTTTTTAAGTTACTTTCTTAGTCCGGAGACCAGGAAGCAGCGTGTTTGAGTGCCCATGCCTTCAGGAAAACACAGGTGTAGTGCTCTGATTTTTCTCAGATGACTTTGTATGTACCCCCTCCCCAACCCAGCATTCATTGAGTCTCCTCTGGGACAGTAGGCTGAGTTTTCCAGCCTTCATCACTGACAGGGAGATGAGTGGTTGTCTCTTTCAGTTAAGAGTTCAACTCCTGTTCTCTTCTATAGCCCTGGGTTACATGGTCAACATACTGGGGTGCTGTTCACTTAGCTCCCTTTTTGCTTTTGCCATTCGTATATTTCTTTCTGCCTTGTGAACTGACCAAATAACCAAGTATCTGAACTTTTTTTGGCGGGGAGTGTGGTTCCATTTTATCTTGAATGCTTGGAGTAGGCAAGAGGCTTGCTCTAGCTTCTCCAGCTCATTCATGACAAAAGTCCTAGCATCATGGACTAAATCATCATCCAAGGGATAGATCTTTGCTTGATTGTCTTTCCTCCTTGTTTTTGTTCATTAAAAAATAAAAAAAAAGACTACATTGGATTTGGCAGTGATTTCTTGGCTATGACATCAAAAGCACAAGTAGTAATAAAGATAAATTCGACTTCACCAGCATAAACTTTGTGCATCATAGGATACTACCAATAAAAGGAAAAGGAAACACACAGAATGGAAGAAAACTTTGCAAATCACTGATATAAAGGGTTAATATCCAGAAAACATAAGAAAACCTTACAACTCAATGACCAAAAAGAAAACATACAGGCTGATTAAAAAATGGGCAGTCACCAAATTGTTTACTCATATTCTATGAATATTTTTCCGTACCAATTATATTTTAACAGAGTACTATAGAGATGATTCTGCAGGTATCATTCATGATGATTATGCATAAGGCCAAGATACAGTTTTACTATTTACTATGCAACTTCTGGTAACTGTTTTCCATCAATGTAATTTACATTCCTCCCTTCCTTCTCCCTCTGCACAAATTTACTGACTCTCCAGCATGTATTTTTTTTTAAAAAGGATAATGTTTTATTGGTACCCTGCATGGGGGTGGTGGGTGTGCTGGGCTCAGGATGTGTGTGGGCTGTAAGGAGGAGATGATTGAGGGCTGAAGGAAATGGAGTGATACAGAGGCCAGGTCCAAGGGTTCATCAGATTTACTTCTGGCAACAGGTAGACTTAACAAAGGACTCATGGCAAGCTTGAGCCAGGCCACCAATCAGATTAAGAAATTCTTGAAAATCTAGTTGCCCATCATTGTTGATGTCCAGTTTCTTCATCATGCGGTCAAGGACACCAGGGTCCTTTTGGTTCTGCAAATAATAACAATAATGGTGAAAATAATAATAGTACCTTTACACAGCATTTTCAAAGATGCTTTCAAATACGTTGACACATTTTTTTTTTTTATAAGAATAAGAGGTACAGGATAGGGGTTATACTATTTTCATATTTTTCAGACATAGAAACAGACTTAGGGGTAAATCCAGGTTTTTGGATCTTAGTTCAGGCATCTTTCTGTGATGATCAAGCGTTGTTCAATTCTGTGAAAAACTGTGATACTTTTCAAGTGTTGACTGCCACTCTATATACAAGCTGTATAAAAGTAGAGTGATTTTAAGTGAAAACAGGATGCAAGTCCTCTGATCAGCTTCATCCTCCACTCACCAAGTCTCCGACACATGTACACACTGGCTACATATGGCTACAAAGTAATTGAGAAAGTCAGTCCTGAGTTGCACACCTGCCAAGTGGCCACTATTCAGACCGTACAGATACAGAATATTATTTCCAACATTGCAGGCATTTCTATTGGGCAGGGTTGCCCTGACTTCTTGGGGTAGAAGAATAAAAACAGAAAAATCTTTCATTGTGCCATCTGTCATTTCATAAACCCATCTCTGTAAATGGGGGATGTGGGGGATCACCATTCCCTATGTCATGTATTATCATCACTTTGATCTTTAAATCACACCTGTTCAAAGGAGAAGAAAAGGTCCTTTAGTAATTTTTTAAGTTCATTCAGAGCTCAGGACTCAGTCTGGGCTGCTGTGTGGACCCCAGGCTTGAAGCCAATGAAAAGAGGTGGGAGTGGGGGGAGGGGGTGTCTGGTGTTGGCCCTTCATTCTTAGCCATTTGCCTGGGTCTTTCATGCTGTGGGTAGTTTGTGGGTGGGGGTGGGAGCTGGGACCCATACCTTTGTGAAGGCAGCCAGTTCTGAATTCATGAAGGCCAGGAACTCAGTTTTGGAGAGTTTGCAGCTATTGCCATCCTTTCCAGCATACTTCTGGAAAACAGCAATCAGAGACTCAATGCACCGCTCAGTCTCTGTAGGTCTGGACATCTTTGCCTTGGGACAAACAAACAAACAAACAAACAAAAAATCAAATCAGGGCTCAGACAAGATGTTAAGGTCTGGATGCTGGAGAACATTCCAGAAATCTCATTTCTTCATTTTGGGCCAAAGCAGTTTCCTAAAATATTGGTTCATTTTTGTAGGGGGAGAAGGACCGCAAGACAACTACAGTAGTTCACATTCTGTGAGCTTCCTTCTCATACCTCCTCATATGTTTATCCTGGTGAAACAGAGTGAAACATGTGGGCATGTTTGAAAGCAGGAAGTAGCTGAGAGTGCAGGTGGCAGGGTTCACTGACATTTTTAGAATGTGTGGGTAAGTATATGAACAGCTATACATCCACAAACCCATATGCATACCAAGCATGGTCTATAGAATAAGTTCCTATTTTCCAAGCATGTATAGAGGCTACTGTGATGAATAAAATGGCTATTGTTTTCAAAGCAATACTGGATCCCAGGGACTCATGACTTTTCTAGAAGAAAACTAAAAGCATACTTTTTTATTGTATGTAGGGTAGGAGATCTGAAAACTTTTTCAATGTTCAAAGAGCGATTTTCATACGTGAAATTTAGCAACCACTAATTTCATAGGTGAAGAAGCTAAGGCGCAAGCAGGGAAGGGACATGGTAAAGCCATCCCTAGTCTCTTAACCCTCACATCCCATTCTTCAGTCCTTGGCCTCTGCTCCTTTTACTTCCAGATGCCACCAATTCCCACAAGAATGGCTGGTGAAACTTCTCTGGTCATCTCAAGCCAGGAAGATGAATAGGGTGGCCCTTGGGCTGACATTCACACAGCTAGCATGACAGCTACAGAGCTGAATCTCTGCTGTGATTGCACCAGAAGGCGCAGGGGCTTCAAATCTTGCGCTGAGTTCTGCCCTCCTGACAACAGACTTCTTTACAAAAATTCTGTCCAGCTAAGTCTGCCATTCATTCCAGTCAGCATCTGGAATGAGGAACCAGTGGGCTCCCCCCGGTGGATTAGAGCAGCAACTGCAGACTTTCTGGAAAATTTCCCCAGCCACACCCTTTCTGAGGCTTTCTCTCCAGGAAGTGACATTCTCTGGGTGGTGTCATTTTAGCATTTAGCCATAAATCTGCTCTTGCGATGGACTTCCTGAAGCCCAGAGCTGGAATCTCTCAGGCCCCATAACCAATGTGCTAAGAAGTGGTCTGAGCCCTGTTACTTATTGATGGGCACCTCTGCAGCTGCCTGTCTGCTTTTCTCCTTCCTATACAGACTTTTCATCTGTCTCCCCGGGAGCGTTTACCATTCTCCCCAGAGGCAGGCATCCCACTGCTCCCCAGCGCTTCCTTGGAGGTGAATTATTTTCTAACAGCCGCATTGTTGGATTTTTCTTTTGCCTCAAAGAGAGTTTCCTCTTAAGTGTTGGCAGGGTTAGGGTTTAGGCGAGAAACAAAATACCGTAGTCTAGAAACAGAGATGTCTACACAACAGCTTTCCATATTAGACTAAAATCTCAAGCTATTATAAAGTATCAGATAACAGGAAGAAGCTTGACTGGGAGGAAACACCAGAAAGAGTAGAATTTTCCAGAAGGAGGGGCAACGACTTTGTGGTCTCTTTCAGATCCACAGATGTTTCCACTGCCCCTTTCCTTGAAGAATTCTGATTGTAGTGATTTTCCAGTTTCAAAGTGACTTTCTGTTTCACTTTTTTCTCCTTAAAATCAGTCTTGACTGTAATTTAAACTGTTATTTCTTTTCTTTTGAAGCTGTTACTACCAGCCACATGGAGAAAATGAAAAGCCTCCACATTTGACCCCAGAGGTCATTTTCCAGAGAAATAGGATGAAATACAATTACTGAATTCCTGAAATGGAAGAGCCAGCTGTGTAGAGCTTGGGAGGGCACCGGAGAGAACACCTGAGGAGTTCCAGAGATAGGAAAGCTGTGCCCAAGGTGGGCAGGCAGTGGTGGGAGGAGAGGAGACCCATG
Organism: Solenodon paradoxus; assembly: GCA_004363575.1. NCBI lineage: Eukaryota > Metazoa > Chordata > Mammalia > Eulipotyphla > Solenodontidae > Solenodon > Solenodon paradoxus. The sequence goes on along the minus strand of RJWH01004036.1, from coordinate 74,007 downwards.
TACCCTGACTGAAGGTCAGTGCTCCCCACACCTCACTGCACCCCCACACAAATTTAGAGGTGTGTTTTGTGGGAAGCATCATAGGAAGGAGAAAACAGTATGAATAAATGGATACTGAAAAAGAATTTTAAATTGCTTTTGGCATCTGTATATTTATTTCTGCCATATGAACTGACCAAGTATTTAAACTTTCTCCTTGTTTGGGGGGAGGGGAGATGTGGGTCCATTTTATCCCAAAGCTGAACAAAATTTGAGGAAAGAAAAAAAATTCAAAGAAAGTAAACACCTGAGCAAGACCCAAGTACCGCACTTCTCTATGCCTTCCCTTCCTCCTAATGACCCCTGTGGCATCCACCTTCCTCTAGGGCAGTCATTCCAGATCCTCCCCACTTGTTAGTGCTAGGTCTGGCAAATGTGTGTGTAAGGGACAGATGGTCAGTCCTCTGGTCCCACGTGGGCCCTTCGATCTCAGCCACTCTGGCTTCTGCCGAAGGGCAGTCACCAGACAGCATGAAAGTGATAGGGCGTGGCCCTGCACCACAAAACTTTATGGATGCTTAAGTTTGATTTTTTTTTTTTTACACCGTTTCCACCTCTCACAAATATTCTCCCGTTGATTATTCTTGCAACCATTAATAAAAACTTAAAATTCCTCCTAGCTTGTGGGTCTAACAGACGCGGACCGCGCATGGAAGTTTGCTGACTCCCTTCCCTAAAGAAAGGCCAGAGGGGAGGTAAATTTGAAGGTGGCTTCTTGGGAAAAACAGGAGACTTCAAAGTGGGGATGGAAGCAGTTGAGAGGAGAAAAATAGGAGACCGAGGGAACGCCTAAAAAAAATGGTGGGGTTCAAGGGGCAGAAAAGAGGAAGGGGCGCTGCCCGCCCGGCCCCGCCCGGCCCCGCCCACATTCCTGGCCGCGCGGAGCTGGCCCGACGCCCGGAATTTCAGTTTTCGGGTGCCGCCGCTGGCCCAATGCGCCGGACACCTGGACTTTTCCGCCGGCTCGGAGGGCAAAGTTATGAAAAGCGCAAAACAGCTAGTGCTGCCTCTCAGAATCCCGCACCCCGCTGCCAGGTCTCTAACTTGTCTTCCCGCCTCCCCAGCGTCCCGTCCGCAACCGAGATCGGGGTGGGGCGGGCTGGTCGCCCGGGGAGGGTCCCTTCTGCTGCGGGGCGCCCCGCGCGGGGCCACCGCCCTCTCTTCTGCAACCCGAGACCTTCTCTTTAACAGGTAAACGATTGAGTCTCCGGCGGCCACGTCTAGGCTTTTATTACGGGTATAGTTTTTGCTTCTTTTCTTTTCTTTTTCCCCGTTCTTTCCTAATTCCCGCCCGCAGATGTATTTTTCCTGCTGTTTCCTGCCACGTCTACATATAAATCAAAGCTCAAACCTGGAGTGGAGTATACCGTTGCTTTTTTCTTTTCATTTAAAGGAATTTTTTTTTTTACAAAGCCCGCTTACCTTGTCGGAGTGGAGCGAGGCGCGGAGGCTGCGAGCGAGGAGGGGCACTGTGAGCTCTGAGCCGCTGGGGCTGGACTTGTCCCCGCCCAGCTCCGGAGGGTCCGCCCCACGAGGCTCCCGCCTGACTCACACCGCCGCTCCCTCCTCTGCTCCGCCCGTCAGCCTCGCAGATCAGGACATGTCAGTCTTTGGTCCCATTTTCCAAACACCCGCCTCACAGTAACACTCATATGCAACCCACTGGCCTCTTCCCCTTAACCGTCTCTCCTCGTCCTGGAAATCTTTCAGATTTTTTTTTGTTCTGAATCCTAAGTTTTGCATAGTGGTCTTGGGGAATTCTGTGCATGATTTTCCTCCCGTGTGACCCAAAGGAACTCAAATATGGAAGCTGAGCTCATTCTGGTTAACGTGGGAGGAAAGATCCCTTTTAAAAACTTGTGATTCAGAGTGTGGGCCTCAATAGTTGAGAAATTCCTAGAAGCCAGAACTATTCCTTCACTCTGAAGATAGTTAATAAATGGTCGTGGTTTGTCCAAGTGTGGCATTGTTGTCATGAACTCTTCTATAGAGATGATTGAAAAACAAAAACAAAGCAAAACGAAGAAACCTAAAATAGTACTGTAATTCATAATTGACCCAAGGAAGAAACTCAGTGTACTACAGTTTGCAGTGGGGCTGGGGCTTGTATTAGGGTTCTGATTTTAGAGTCATTACTTCATTGCAATACTTTTGGCAAAAGCCCTCCTCCTCTGACCTTCTATTCCCTTAACTGTAGTGGGAGGTCATGTTGCCCTTCCTATTTCCTAAGATTGATATGACCAACAAGTAAAAGGACCAGTTTGAGGCCTTAAAAACTGTGGCAGATGTGGATGAGAGGTAACCGGAGGCCAGGCTTTCTGCCAATTGCTCCCTAGCATCCTTTCCTGTAGCTTCATTAAGCTGGGCACCTGGGAGCAATCTGCTTTGCTAATGCAGGTCCACATCTCCATTTGTTTATTCTCGAATCCACTGGAAAGGCCCAACAGCACCTCGGACTCAATAATTTGAGAAATAACTTGTTTTTCCTAAACTGGTTTCTGTCCTGTCTTCCTTGTCTTCACTAATGGTACTGTTATTACATTCATAGTAAAGAACATTGGAGCCAAGTTCTGACTAAATTGCTTTCTTAGCAAATACCCCTAAATATCATTAACTGCCAAGTCTATCAGGTTTACTTTTTGTTGCCCAGATTTTTAATTTTTTGCCCCTCTAATGCCATGAATTCCTAAGGAAGAGTTTCCAGCAACTCAGGCTCTTTTCCAGCGATTCTTACAACCTGTGCTTCTTGGGGGAAGCAGGCTGGTGCTTCAGTTGAATGCAAGTACCTTTCTCTTTGACGGCCTTTTTCTGATCATTTTCCTTCACTCGTTGCAGGAAGCGATCTCTTCTCTTAGAGTGCTTAATATGTTCCATATGAGCATTCATTCTCCTGGCAAGACTCTTTCCCTTGTTCGTTTACAGCAGTGCCAACTGCATGCTGGGTGACACTGTAGACACTGTGTGGGCCATTCCTTTTGAACAGCACCCATTCCCTGATATCTGCAATATCCCCTTTCTTGTAGATTCACATCTGTGTGACACAGGAACACTCCCTGTTTCCTGTAGGCCTGGCGAACACAGCGGGCGCCTGGCCTCTTTCTCTTTGTGTTGGTCACTTTGGCAAATTGTTGGAAGTTGGTTGTTCTGACTAAAAAGTCAGACTTATTTTTATACCGCTTATACTTTTTATTCCCCTCTCCAGTGCTCTAGTGTAGGTTTTTCAATCCTTTTTTTCCTACAATTTGTTAACTGGTCTCTTGCCCTCCGGTCTGTTCTATTGGCTGTTAAAACACAGTTTCCTAACACACAGCTCTAATCAGTTGCTTACTTAAAACAAACCCCCCAAAAAGAACAACAAAAAAGTTTCTCTAAGCTCCTTATATAATGTCCAAACTTCTTTGTCTCTATCTTGCTTTGAAAAATCTCTTTAACCTTAATGAATGAAGCACTTCTTCAATCTGTCCGTTTAACAAATACTTTTGGAAACTTACTATGTGCCAAAAGCAGTGCACAGCACTGGAGATACAAGCATGAATGTGATAGTGTCTGCCTGTGCGCAGGTCTGTGGAGAGACTGTAGACCCATGGTGGGGGGCATAGAAGGCTATGTAACAGGCCCTGGGGGTTTAGCCAGTGTACCCCAGGAGTTCTTTGGTGTTAGAGCTTAGCCAAAGGGCAAACAATGCCTTAAACAAAGCTTTATTGGGGGAAAGAGGACCCATCAAATGGGGAGACAGCCAGGGAATAGGGTCCTGTGCTACTCCTTTCGGTGATCACAGGTTGAATCTTTTAAGCCGCTTCTAGACAGTCAAAGGCACACGGGATGATTCTCTGCAACGGTCTTACCAGTGATTGATAGCTGACTGGATTATGGGGGCGAGGGGGCTGCAGTTGTCTTTTGTTCTCTCTCCTTTTTCAAGAATGCCTGAGAAAAATGCTGAGAACACAGGTTATTCAGTATTCTTCTCCCCTTCAGTGGTCATTGGATTAGGAACTTGTGACCATAAAGAGCCAGGGCTGGGAGGGTTTTTGGCTTCCCCTTCCCAAAGAGACTGAAGCCATGGGTTGTGATTGATTAGTTAGGTATTACTTGATGCCAGGGATGGATAAAATTTTCTGGCCAGAGTTGGTCAGAGAGCCCACATTGTTTCTTACAGTGCAGGTATACAGCATGGATAGGTGGACCAAAGGCAGCCTTCAGCAAGGGGCTGTCTTGCTAGGCATCCACCTCCTTCAGTGATGTTCGAAAAATACAGTGTTAGTGAATTACTGGTTATACAACATTTTAGGGGAGATGGGAAATGGGGTGATCAAAAATAGAGGCATTAGTAGTGACCACAATGGTGAAGTTAAAGATTTCAATAAGAGAAAGACAGGAACCTGGCCAATAGGCCTCCTCACAGTTGGGAAGTTAATGGTTCCTGAAGTTTGAGGTCATAGTGAAGAGAAAGTACAGAGACAAAGAGAGGGAAGTCTCCAATACTGCTGGCTTACATTCTGTCTGTCTCAGCTGCTGGGCTCCACAAATACCCTCAGGTTATATGTGAAATTTTCTATATGAGAATAATTTCTAGGAAAGGATTCATAAATTTTATCTGATTCTCAGACAAAATCCATGATCAGAAAATAGTAAGGAAGCATGCCCTAGTAATCGAGCAGTTTAGTTCACTGGTTGTAGTCCACATACATCCCAGGGACCCAGTTCAAGACCCGGGGCCGGGCAAACTACCAAGATGAGCAGCTAAATAAAATAAACTACTTCTTCCTTCTCTCTCTTCCAGCCTGCTTCTGCTTGTTTTCATTCATCCCTGTACCTTTCCTAAATAAAGAAAAAGAAAAAAATAAATAGTAAGGAATCATTATCTAAATTATTCCACACCTGAATCAGGGAACCTCCCATACTACAATTCTATTAAAAGAAAACACCTTACTTTTAGCCCCTGCAGAAGGGCCATCTCTGCTGGTGAAGATTTACACGATTTAACCCTTTGCTTACTGTCATGATTGACTGGGTGGAAGTTCATTCTGGGGTCAAGCAAGGACTGCCCATCCACCAGTGAACAACAGAGGATGTTTCATAACATGACTTGAAAAGATGAGCTTGGACCAGTCAACTATTTCTTGGGAAACCACAATTTAAAACATGTAGAAAATTTGGCATTTAGATAAGAAGCTGAACTTTTGCCTCCAGAGAATCATGAGATCATGGCAAATCAAAATTACAAAAAAACCAGACACTAGGAATAAGTAGAAGCTATGAAGTTTGGAAAGAAAGCTTAGAATGGAAGGTGAAAACATGCTAATTGGAAATAAAAGTAGTTACATGACTATTAGCTGAGTCATGTGACTGGTGAAACACAGGGTCAAGAGCCTGTGGTCAAGCTTTACTAGTTCTTACTCTCCCTGAACTTGGCTATTTGACTTTTTAATTTTGTTTAAGACATTTTTTTTTTTTTTTTTTAACATTTACTTATTTTATTCAGTTGTTCATCTTGGTTGTTCCCCTCAGTCCTGGATCTTGAACCCGGGTCCTTGGAATGTATGCGGACTACATCCGATGGCCTTATCCACTAAACCACCAGGACATGCCAAGTCATTTATCCTTTCAATAACCCCCTCTACAAAATGAGGTTGAGTGAAACCAAAGAACTAAACTAAGTAACTTGATAACTAGAGTAAAAAGATTCCTGAAATTATGAAGCTTAATAAAGGATTTATTAGTTAATTATGAGGATTTGAACATAGGAACAGTCAGACTGATAGCTCTGTATTATAGCTCTGTATAATACCCAGTATTATAATTTTAGGTGGGCTTTTTATAACAATGACCCCTGAGTAGGTGGTCTGACTTTAGTCATAAAAGAGGCTTGTGTTCAGGTTCTTTGGTCTCTGAAGACTATTTGGAGAATCAGAGAGGTAAGTATAGAGTGATTTAAAAACTGTTGATGTTACAGGAGCCTTAGGGAGTATTCTGAAAAAGATTTTCTTCTGTCTTATATAGTCACCTCCTTATTTCAATTAGTATATTCATACCTGGTCTTCTTACTGAATTTGCCCAAATTTTTTTGACTTCTACATGTGCAAGTTACTTCTGGCAGGGAGAGAGGGCCCCAGGAATGGCTCACTGTGGATTATCCATAACCAGCTTGGGAGTCTGCCTTCCCTGGGTAGGGCTGCCTGTAAGGGGTGGGGAGGGGGCAGTACAACTTCACTGAGTCAAAAGAAAGGTGTTTGTTATGAGGTTTTCAGTCAAAGGAGGGTGTATTCAGGAAAGGCAGCAAGCAAAGGGAGATTTGGCATTGCCTACCTTTGCCTGCTCCTTCTCTGAACTCACCCCTGACCCTCCTTTGACTGAAAACATCCCCTACTAAACAAACTCACCCTCCAGTAAACAATGAGTCAGACTGCAGGGCTAAAAGCTGGCAAGCTCCGGATGAGTGAGGGTTTGTCTCCTGATGCTTGACCATTCTCTCAAAATGGTTAAACTAAAGCTAAAGATGTGCTTATTTTTAGGAAACTGCTGAATCATCAGTGCATAACTGTCCAGGTTACAGAGGGCAATAGCATTTATAACCATCGGTTAGAAAATGATAGCGACTAGAGTGTCTCAGTCCCAGAATGTGCTTGAGAAGAACTACAGGAATTAGCTAGAACCAGAAATAAGACAATAAGGAGGCAAAGATGAAACAAGGGTCAAGAAGGAAACATTGATACCCCACCTTTTCGTGCCATGTCAGCTCAAATCCAGACCAATTTAAGGACTAAAAGTAGACTTGATCCCCCGATCCTGGTGTCACTGGATCTGACTCCAGGGAGGGCTCAATGGCAATCAGTGCCCCAGCTGCCAAATGGTGTGTGAGCTATGTCCAAGAACGCTGTCTCCAAGGTGAGCCCCTCACTGAGAACGTCACCTAGTCTATGGCTCCTCTCTAGTTAGAAGCTGTTCGCCCTTATGAGCTGATTCACTGGTGCATGGGGATGCCCTTCTGACTCCCAGGAGTTTATCTGGCCAAGGCTCATACACCACGGCTCACCATTGGTAACCTCAGGAGAAATGGAGGCAGAGCAGAGAGTCAATCTCATTCCTGAACCAGGTTTTTGACTATGCTGGGAGAAAAATTCAAGGATGAGTTGGAGGAAAGTTAAAGTGCAAGAAAATATTTATGGCAAAGCGAGGAAAGTACACATGAGAAGTGTGTGCAGTTGTGTGCCAAGAGAGAGGTGTGCTCAGGAGTCTAGGGATGCAAGCTAAGCAGTGCCTTTTAGGAGTGGTCATATCAGGTTATTTTATATTCATTATATTCATGAGGGAGGAGGGGGTCAGATATCCTTGGCAAAGGGGAAGTCTTTTCTTCTTAAAGGTGATAATGCATTTAAGTCCTAAAATGGTTTTTCTTGAAAGTGTCATAACCTCCCAAAAGCAGTCTTCCTGGTATGCTAAACTATGAAAGAGAAGGAAATGGGCATATATGGATTTTGAGGTTGCTTGAGATCTGCTCATAGGCATCATGGGCATTTCAGGCACTACGTTGGTTCTGTTGGGTGTAGACCAGTTATTGGGCTGAGCTGCTTTTCATTTTTCTGTTGAATCTTCCTCTTTTGTTTGCTAATTAATTCCCATACAGCTGGCTAACCTGCTTCATTGGAATGCTCTGTCCTTCTTCCAGAAGTCTGCAGATTTAGGGATAGGGTTCCATAGGATGCATGAAGCAGAAGGATAAGAGGGCAAGTAGTTAAGGGTGTGAGTAAGAAGGTAGCTCATTTGAATGGGCATTGAATTTACATGCACATAGAAGGTGGATGGGCACAAGATCTCCATGAAATCAAAGAACAAGTTACATGGAAGAGGGATGGAGAGAACTCAGGTGTTAAGAATTTAGTGGTATAATATAACCTAAAGAATTTAATATCTCATTGGAAGAGCTTGTATGGATGATGGCAAAATCTAAGCATGGCTATTATTGAACTGAATCTGTCACCTGGTCCTTGAACCAACTCAAGGTTCATTTTAAGGAAGCTGCTGAGTCTCTAGAAATGCGTCACTGGAAAGTTATAGAAGACAATGGAATTAACAACCATAGATGAGAAAATAATGGTGGCTGAACTGTTTTGTCTCCAGAATGTGCATGTGAAGAACTTCAGAGCTAGTCAGGCAATATGGAGGCAACAAGGATACAAAAGTCAGGAAGAAGGGCATATTAAATCTCCACCCCACCCCCACCCCCCACCATGACAGCTCTGCTCTAGACCAAATTGGAGCTGGAAGTAGGCGTGATCTCCTGTTCCTGCAATGCTCCAGTCCTTTTTCTCAAAGTCTGCAGACATCAGAGACCTAGACACTGACTCCTTCCTCACTTTCCTTTGAAAAAGAGCATATAACCTCATCCCCCACATGCCTGGAATGGAGGTCTTTAGAGTATGAACTCCTTTCTCCCCTTTGGCCAAAGAATACATTTATTTTGTAGGTTCCTACTTGAGATTTTTGACCTTAACAAATCAGTGAGAAAATAATTTAGATGATATTGATAAGAGTTCCAGTGTAAGTGGAGCGGGCATGAAGGAGCTCAAACAGCTATGAGGATGAGGATTGGGTGGGTGGGTCATTCATATCCATGTTGAGCTCATCTAGGACAATGAGAAACATTAGAGTGAAGTGCAGAGAGGCAGCTTCTAATGTCTGCAGTGCAACTGGTGTGTGACACTGATAGGTTGGGGTGGGGCGTCTCAAAGTTTCACTGTTCTTTATATGCTCTAAGTTTTAACCAAATAGAACCACTGGTTATCACCCCCATATTCTCTACACTTACTCATCTCTGTGCCAATGTTCAAGTTCTCTGTTTCTGGAATAATCTTAATTTCATAGGATGAAATCCTATGATTCCTTCAGTGAAAGCCCTCCTTCACAAAGTTTTTCTGCTCTCTTTAAGCTCACCTCTGTCCTTCTGTAATATTTTGTAAAATTGGTGGCGGGGCAGGAAAGGTTGAGGGTTTGAATATTCTTCTCCCTCTCTAAATATACACACACACGCTTATACATGTATATTAAAAGAATTTATATTAATAGATGTTTTGTCTTTTCTGCTAGCATGTGAGTTCCTTGAGATTATGAATTTGTCATTCATCTTCGTGTCATTAATAGGAACTTGCATTGTAGTAAGACCTAATGAATGTTCATGGGATTGAGTAAATAGTAAGATTTCAGAGTAGTACCTGTATCTAATTTAATTCTGTATCATAGAGCATTAATGATTATGTTAAATAACATTCTGGTCCAATAATTGTTTGATTCTTTGTGTTGGTTTCCTTTTGTATGCACATGTGGGGAGACTCTTAAGATATTTCTGTTGTCTTAAAATTATATTCATTGGGCTGTTCAAGAAGTATTGAGTCCCAGCTCTGTGGCTACAAGGATACAAATGTCATGAGTCCTGCTTTTTGGGATGCCCAGACTATCTTGATTAATTAAATAGGAATGAGATCCTTCCAGAAACTGAGTCACCTGTAGCAGAAAGAATTTAGCCAATACCCAGGAGGAGGCTGCTTTTGTTTGAGCTAGAAGGTTTACCTATTGAAGATAACGCTAAAGGGAGAGTCTTAGTTTCTCTTATAATCTACAGGTCTTGCCCAGCACACCAAGGCCACATTTGCAATATTAAGGAATGATCCTAAAATCTCTGAGGCCACCCTGGTATACATGGAGATGCTAAACAAGGAAACTAAAGGCTTGAGTTTGAGTTGTAGTAATGTCTCTCATTAAATAAACTTTTTTCTAATTCTGAGTTTTAGCTTTCTGATATTTAAAATAGTAGTAATAAGGTGATAAAAGTATGAAAGAACTCTTTAAATGGTTATGCTAATGTTATATTTAAATGTTATACTAATGCTAATTACTATCTGCAGTGTTGATATGTGAATTAATTAAAAGCGTGCTGTTAAAACTGTACTTTGTAGTTGCTGGGTATCTTTATTGTTATCCATCCAACCTCTTCCCTCCTCTTATTTCCCTTTGATTCTGCCCTGGCTGCTGGTTCCATTAACCCTGCACCTGAACTAGTTCAACGGCATCTTCAGAGCAGCCCTGGAGTCCTGGTGAAATTTTGCTCTTTGTTTTCCTCCATTGTCTACATACATCTACATTTTTCTTCATCATCTTCTAGAAATCTTCTATAACAATGGTTGGAAATCATTAAACTCTTCATAGATTAACAGGAAGCATAACAAAAGGAGGTTGATGGATAACCAGCAAATCATCTTGTTCATTAAATCAAGAAACACAATTAGTCAAATTACAGTTTATGCAACAGATGGTACATAAGCTGGATGCAGAGGAAGTTATTTTGATATCACCACAATAGCATAGGGAGTGAAACACAAACCTGAAGGCCACAGGAGAACTTGGTGACATCTTGAGTACCTGGAGTGATGAAGTTCACCAAGCGCAAAGCAGCTCCAAGGTGCCAAATTTCCTTCTGCATGTGATCACCATGAATAAAAATATTACTCACAAATCCTCCAGCAAACATAAGTAAAGAATGAGGATGATCTGGATCCACTTTATGGGACCAGTCATACACTGAGTAGTTGGTTCCTGGGATATGAAATTTCACAGGCAAAGGGTAAGCACATTAAGCCATGGAGGAAATTCCCCCAATTCTACGTTGGTGCTGTTAGGACAGTAAGGAATGGGAGGATGACGTTGTGGAACTACCCATGAGGTATTAGGAAAAGTCCATTTTGAGATAGTCTGCATATATTTAAAAAGATCTCAAGGACCAGTTAAATTAGCAACCTTGCCTCCTCCCTAGGATGTCTGATTTTCTTGAGTCATTTGGAGACAACCAGTTTTAGACTGAGAAGAAAGGCAAACAGGAACAGAATGACTTAAAACAGAGAAATTAAAGCCTCTTCGAGACTCTGGGGGTGATATGAATAGCAGATTGACCTCTCAGCATTCGTGTGACATTGGTATATATTGGAATAGAGGGACAATCCCACAAGGTTGGAAAGACCATAGGAGGGTCTAGGAAAAAAGCCCAATAAAGTTCTCCCTGGTTCTTAATAACCAGTATACTTAGCCATAGCAAGAGTAGCATTATGTCTCTTCCTCAAGATGAGCAGAGTCAAGAATCTCTTTTTTCTCCTTCTTACTGTCTTCTACTGAGGTGAAATGACGTACTGCTCACTCTGGAACCCAGACAGACTTACTGGCACCTTCAGGAAAAACACAGGCATGTCCCCTGCCCCACATAATAACTGGATCTGGCCTGTGCCATCGTCCCATGATGAGATCTTTCCACCTAACCAGTGCTGTGGCTTTCTGAGTCAGTGCTCCAAAATGCCAGTTGGCAGCCACCATGCCTTGATCATTACAATTTAAAAAATTTAAAGTAAAAAGGGCTAGATTCAATTTCTTGGAGGGTGAGGGTGAAAAAAACCCTAGGTCTCCCCCTTTTTGTTTTTCTAGTTGCGTTTGAGAGTTTGGTTGGCCCTTTCCATAATAGCTTGTCCCTGGGAATTATAAGGAATTCCAGTCTTGTGTGAAATGCCAAACTGCTTACAAAAGCTTTGAAAGCTGGTGCTGGTATAAGCCGAACCATTGTCAGTTTTGATTTGACCAGGCTTCCCCATACCAGTAAAGACGGTTAAACAATGAGCAATGACATGTTTAGCACTTTCTCCCGTTGGACAAGTGGCAAAAATATAGCGAAAATAAGTGTCTTCAGAGACATGGACCCATTGCATTTCAGCAAGTTTTGGAATGTGGGTAACATCCATTTGCCAGAGTTGATTGGGCTTCAACCCACGAGGATTCACTCCAGGTGAAGGGTTAGGCACATGCAAGGAAAAGGAAGGACACTGTATAACAATTTGTCGATCCTGTTCCCGTGTGATTTGATATTGTCACCTACATGCTTGAGCCTTTTGATGATATTGAGAATGAGAAATATGAGATTAGTCTACAGAAGATCAGTGAACAGAGGAGACAAGTAACTGGTTAACTAAACTATTGCCTTCAGCTAAAAGTCCTGGGAGCTGAGAGTGAGATCGAATATGCCCCATGAAGAATGGCTGTTCACACAATCAGATGGCACTCTGTAGAGAGCGAAACAAGTAATAAAGTCCTTCTGAGGAAGTATGTCCCAGAAGAGAGAGCTGTTTCAATCTGCTGGGAAGCTCCCACTACATATTGACTGTCACTATAAATATTGAGAGCTCTAGTAGGAGGAAAATCCAAAAGGACCATACGTAAAGCCCAAATCTCTGCTGGTTGAGCAGATGAAAAGAGGTCTGCTGGACTGAAGTTTGTTCAGAACTTTAGAATCCAGTGCACCCGTTACTTGATCCATCAGTAAAAACAGTAAGGGCTTGAGGAATGGGCTCAGAGGCAATGACCTTGGGAAAACAAAACAAGTAATTCTGCTAAATTGTAGAATTTTATCTGCAGGATAGTGGTTATCTATGATGCCAGGAAAATTGGCCAAAGCAGCTTTCCATGGGACAGAGATTCCCCATAACCATCGTTGTTGCTGACAGTTAAAGGGAACGATAATTTTTTCTGAATCCATGCCTGTAAATTGATGTAGATGATGATGAGCCTTAGTAATTAATCCTACAACAGCCACATGATAAGGGGTTAAAACCCCGAGCTGGAGAATGAGGGAAATGTATCCATTCAAGGATGCCTTGTGGTTCCACAGCACTCCTGTCGGAGGACGGACAGTAGCACAAATAATCACTCATACAGGCAGACTTTGATCCACTCTGGTAAGCTGAGCATCTTCAATAGCGTTTTGTACCCATGAAAGTGCTTTTTGGGCCTCAGCCATAAGGATTCTAGGAGAGCTAGGAGAGGCTTCGCTCTTTCAGATTTCAAAGAGCGGAGAAAGATCTTCTGTGGTCAATTTTAATAAGGGTCACACCCAATTAATATCTTCCAGGAGCTTCTGGAAGTCATTCAAGGTACATAGATGATTTATTTGCACCTCAGTCTTTTGTGGACAAGTAGGACATCCTTCAATGATTTGCCCCAAGTATCAGAAAGGAGATTCTTTTTGAATTTTTTCAGGTGCAATAATTAACCCATAATACTGGAAAATACACTCTAAATCTCCAAAAATAGTCAATAACTGTGAGGAGTCAGAATGAGCAAAAAGCATATCATCCATGTAGTGGATGATGTAAGCTTCAGGGTATTTGTCTCACACAGGGTGAATGGCATGATTCACAGCCCTTTGACCTAGAGTGGGACTGTTGGCCATTCCCTGTGGTAGGACTTTCCAACAATATCTCTGTGCTGGAGCTAGATGATTTAATACTGGAATGGAAAAGGCAAAGTACTCCTGGTCCTCTGGATGAAGAGGGATAGTGAAAAAGGCATCTTTCAAATCTATTACTATTAAATGATAGTTTAGAGGGATGGCAGTAGGCGCTGGAAGTCCTGGTTATAAAGCCTGCATAACTTGCATTGCTTTATTTATTCCTCTTAGGCCCTGAAGCAATCTCCATTTTCCTCATTTTTTAAAGGATGACAAAGATAGGGGTATTCCAAGGACTTAGAGTTTCTTGGATATATCCTGCCTTTAACTGTTGTTTGACTAGAAGCTCTGCTGCTTGCAATTCGTTCCCGATGAGAAGCCATCGGTCAACCCAAACAGGCTCATTAGAAAGCCAGGTGATGTTACCAGCTGTAAGAGGGGTTGGAGACTTAACCAAGGCCCCCATGGAAAAGGATGATGTGTATCAGGGGGATAATCTAGCCCTCAATAACTGGGATTCCCATTAGTGGGAACAGGGTGTACATGTCCCTGTTGATGTCTTCCGAAACCCTTGTTAGGTATAAATCCTTGGCGTAGCATCATGTGTGTGACCGCTGGACCTGGGCTTGAGACTAACACTCCCATAACAGAAACCATCCAGTCTTTATGTGGACCTTCCCATTTTAACAGCTGCGCACTACACGGCGGTGAATGCACTGCTCCAACTCCCTGTAGGTCAGTGGCAATCTGTTTCCTAGACCAATTGCGAGGCCAGTGTTTCATATCAATAACAGAGACGTCGGCTCCAGTATCAATGAGCCCATTGAAGGGTTTTTCATTAATTAACAATCGCATCATAGATCGCTCTGCCTAGATGACTTGAGACCAATAAATTTCATCCAAGGGCCCAAATCCTTGAGGTCCCTGGGATTTTTCTGTTAAAATTCGCTCTTGCTTAATAAAAGGAAATAAAACTAATTGAGCAATGTGAGTCTCTGGCAGAATCTGAATGATGCTTAAGCTTGAGTTAGCACTTTAATTTCCCCAGTAAAATCTTCATCAATCACTCCTGGCAAAACTTGAAATTCTTTTAAGGTAAGACTACTTGGACCCAAAATTAGCCCTAACATTCCAGAAGAAATGGGCCCATAAGTTCCAGTAAGAATTGACTGGGGTCCCATCTCTGGAGTTAATATGCATCTGGAAGTGGAACACAGGTCCAGTCCTGTGCTCCCTGGAGTGGCATGGAAGAGCTGTTGGATTGAGCACTGGGTAGTGGACCTTGTTGTAGGGGCAGTGCCTGGGGGACAGGCACTGACTGACTGAAAGTGCCCTCACCGTTTGTTGGGGCCAGGGTTGGCCCCATTGGCCATTTCTTGACTTATCGGGAAGAAGATTGCCATCACCATCAGCTTTTGATCAACAATCTTTAGCCCAATGTTTTCCTTTTCTGTACCTAGGACAAAGACCAATGGTTTGGGTGGACATTTGTGTCCCCTTTTTTCTGATGTATAAATTGATTTTACATGGGACAATTTCTTGCAAAAAGCCCTGGTTATTGGCAGTAAAAACAAACTCCCTTTGATTTAGTTCCCCTATGAAAGACTTCTTTTAGTGCTGTGGCCAAAGTAACTCCCTGAACATAAGATGGACCAATGTATCTGCAAATTCTAATAAAATCCGTGACAGTTCCATTTTTATGATACAGGCAGAGGGCTAATTGGCACATCTTGTTAGCATTTTCATAGGCTGACTGTTTAACCAAAATAGCACCAGCTTCTGTGTTTGCCACTATCCTGTTAACTGCTTGATACAACCGAGACACAAAATCTTAATAAGGCTGTTCTGGCCCCTGTCTAATTTTACTTAAATCTTGGGATTTTTCTCCTTTGGTAGGTAATCTCCAGGCTTTAGTGGCACAGATATTAATTTGCTGATGAACCTGCAGCTCATATGATGGTTGTTGTTGTAAGGGCTCATAAACTCCTGTTCCTGTCAACATTTCAGAACGGATGGATACCTGATGTCCTCAGTTAGGATGGCTTGCTGACTGCTTTCTTCATCCAATCTGATTTCCACATCAAATAATCTCCTGCTCCCAAATAGACTCTGGCTATAATGGTCCAGTCTTTAGAACACAAAGGATTAGATCCTAAGGTCTCCATTAGAGATAGAGTAAAAGGAGAAGTGGGACCATACATACTACAGGCTTTTTAAAGCTTTTTTAGTGTCTTAAAGGAGATAGGATCATGAAAAGGAAAAATCTGTCCTGGACTGTTAGGATCTGGTCTCTCAATCACAGGATACATGGCAAACCCTATAATGTCCTCTCCACTTTCTGCTGCTTGTCTTAGTAACCTTTGTAAAGGAGATATTGCTTTTTCTCCATCTCTTAACTACTCAGATAGCGCTCCTTGTGCTGACACCTTTGACCTAGTTTCCATCCTTTCAGGAAGAGTTTGAAGAGCAGTTATAAGCCACCTCTGATCGTGTAAAGATAATGAGGAAAGTTGCTGTAGCAATTCTGTTTTTGGAGCATCCTTCTCTTCCACTAAGAATCCATTTTCCTCATAAAAATTTCCAGCCTGCTTTTGTCTATCAAATTGAAGAGCTTTACCTTTTAGCTCTCTGGACATGTCAGATGGCAGTGTTTCATCTGTACCCATTTCCTGGTATTGTTCTGGTGGCGCAGGGGGCTGAAGCTTGGTATAGCCCTTTACAGCAGCTGCTAAAGACTCACTCTTGCCTGCAGTTTTTATATTCTCTCTCCGAGGGTCAAGATAATTTCTTATTAAAGCCCAAAGAGTAAAAGTAATAATGGGAACACCCTGTGGGCCCTTAGCAGCATAATGCTTTCTCAACTTCTGTCCTACCTTCATCCAACTAGCCTTATTTATGGTCCCTTCCTCAGGAAACCAGGGACAAGTTTGTTGTATAAGGTTTAAGATTCGGTCTATTTGTGCAGTGCAAATCTTGTTGTCCCTCGTTGGTATCATAGATTTCAACACTTGCACATAGAGGGTTCTCTCCAAAGACCTGCATTTTGCTCTATTTGTGCAGCATCTTCACATAGAGAGTTCCGAAGAAACTGATTCCTCATTTTTACACCAGGCAAAATTCAACACGCTCCTACCTGACCTTGGATCTTGTTCAGCATTTGTGCGCCTTCAGGAGTGGGCTCTCTGTTAAATTTTCAAAGTTCCTCTGTTCTTAGGTCCCATGTTTGGGTGCCAAGTGCTGCAGCCCACACGGCTGATTGAAAAGGTTCCCAAGAGGAGGCTACAACATACAGACAACATACATCTAGAAAAGCAGGGGCCAGGTAGGACACTGCTCTCTGTTTGAAGAGCAGCATTGATGACCTAGGCTCCTTGATTTATTTTATAGGGCTGGGTTACAATGAGATAATACGATGCCAAGCAAGGAAGGACTGTAACATTAGCCAGTACACCTTTGCCTCAGGAAATCTTGTAGAGACAGTCTTTTGCTACTTGATCATGAGAGAGCTTCTGCCTCGAGATATCTTGTAGAGGCAATCACAAAACAGTTCGCTTCCTTCATTGGTGAAATGTTGAGAGCATACTTTTCCTTATTCACACCCAGTGGGAGAGACTTGCTTCTCTTTCTCAGAAACCCTGAGTGGGCTTCTCTGGTCAAGGGGAACTTCCCACTGTTGCCTTTAGGCAGGGATGATCTTCCCACTGGTTCTCACTAATTAGCCTACACTAGTTGTTAAATTATTGAAATTATTCTCTACCAATTGCTAAATCACCTCTTCTTGCCTGAATTCCTGATTACCATCACCCAAAGCCCCAGCCATCCTATTCTTTCTACTTGGCTGTGTGATTCCCATAATCAAGTAATGTGAGGATGGGCACCTGGTGTGATAGTAACAAGGGTCTCTAGGGCTTGCGCCAGCTGGGTGACCATGAGTCTGATTGGTCTGTGCTAGGTCACATTTTGAATGTCTTTCAGCCTTTAGGAGTCCCACAGCTTCCACTTACTGATTTTTGTTCTTGTGATTCCTTCTTTTCGACAGAAATGTTTTCCCATCTCATATCCAAATTCTACCTATATGAAGACCCAGCTCAAAAAGAACCTCCTCTATAAAGTTTTCACTTATCTCTTCCAATTAAAAATGAATGTGTCCCTTCATTGATTTACCACATCCCTTTACTTGCACTTTTTTTTGTGGCATGTGTTGCAGTTTATCTGGATTCTAGACATTTTCCCCTGCTACACTGTCAGCTTTTGAGAACAGGATCTAGTAATAGCTTTTGTTAGTGGCAATACCCACCTTGTAGAGGGTACTTGAAATTCTTTTCCTTTCTCATACTCTAGGTCTAGAATAAATACTTGAAGGGTTAGTGATAGGCATGAAGAGTTTTATTTGACAAATGAAGAATTTAAAGTTCTGGGGTATGTATTGTGATCCTTTTTGATGATTTGAAATTTGGGGGAATAAGATTTGCTGCTGTTTCACTTCTTTCTGGCTCCAAAGTTCCCCAACTCTCAGCTCTTAGAAGGTCTAGGAATAGGCAGATTAGTTCAGTTCTTTAAGAAGACATTAGTGAATTAGGGTGCTTTGGGGTGATGGTAATAGGAAATTGACTCAAGGTGGTGTAATTATTAAACTATTATTTATTATTTCTATAACACGGGTTCCAAGATAAGAAAGGCTCCTCTGCTGATTGATTCAGCAGCTCAGTGATGTCATTGGAATGAATTTCTGTCCTTTGGCTCTGGTCCACATTACACTGTCATCGTATGTGGCTCATATTATCCTTGTTCACATCCAGTGGGAGAGACTTGCTTTTCTTTCCTAAAAACCCTGGTCAAGCGTCTCAGATAAGCTTGCCTATTCCTGAACCACCTGCAGGTCAAAGGGATAGAATTACCTTAATTAGTTGGAACAAAGTGTTTCGAGTGGGTTTTGGGAAACTGAGGGACATTGCACTTTCCAGAAATGATCATAACCATGGCTGCTGTCTCATATGCTCTTCTTACAACATGACCTGCACATGATTCCTATCAAGAGGCAGGATCTATGTTTTCTTCTCTTTAATCTGGGTGGGTTTGTGACTGTGCTGGAAGTGGCATTATATGACTACTGAGACCTGGTGTTAAAAGATGATATGGAATCTACATTGTTCTCTGCTGGTGTGGTCACACAAGGAGCCCAGTCACCATGTTGTGAGGAAACCCAAGTTGCCTGCTGGGCAGAGCCTTGGACAGAGGGCCCAGTAGCCATAACCAGATGGCCAGCATGCGAGTGAGCTGTCTTGGAAGTGGATTCTCCAGGCCCAGTCAAACTGTCCAACGGGCATGTGTGAAGCAGAGGAAAGCTGTTTTGTGAGTCACTAACCTTTGAGGTTGTTTTTTATATAGCAGTTGACAGCTGAATAGGGCGCCACTTGAGAAAACTGTGTTTTCTCAGTGCTTTCTCTAGTGTCTTACTCTTTTTGTCACTGGATTGGTTAGATCTCCAAGGCAATGCCTTAGGTGGGCCTTGATGAGAAATTCAAAGCCTAAATGGAATTGTATTGTTAGGTCCAACTTATTCAGTAAGTCTGGGGATTCGATATGGGATTTTGTGGTTCAATTTTGTAATAACGAAGAGTGATTTTGCAGTGGAGCATGGCTGGTTGCAATTTGGATGTTTGAGATCTACAGAAAATAATCATGAATAAGACTTGCTCCCTTTTTACTTAAAGTGGGACCCACCCTGGAAGGAATGAGCCTTGTTAAGGCATCATTCTCTCAGAGGAGCTTCTTACCTGTTCTCCCTACTCCAGAAACTAGGATCGTAGCTGGCTGTCAGAAAGGTCCACTCAACTGAAGTAAATATTCCTCAAATGCACATATGTATTTATTTGAACCGAAGGAGAAAACAAACTGAATTTACTTTATAAAAAAAACTACAAATAGTTTTTAAAGTGTTAACTCCACTATAAATATAAAATTATATATATGGTGTCATTTTGATGGTGAAAAAATTCCATCTCCCTTAGGGATCCATCCAGCTGAATTCCTACTAGGTGTGGTGAAAGGAATAATTGCTGTCTGGACCCTCTACCTTGACATCTTGGATTTGCTTATTTACCTGAACTTTTATGTACCTGCTTTTTGCCTTGCTGTCCTTGTCATAGATCCAGATTGGCTACTTCCTGATACTCAAATTTCTTACAGTTTTCGTAGAGGGGGCCTGGAGTCTGTCTATGATGTCTTATAGTTCTGATCTAAGCACCGTCTTCACCAACTAGCTTGCAATGACAGATCTGAGTATTGCTGAAACCTGGGAGGTTTATTTTCTCTGTTGAGTAAATTTTGCAAAATGTCTGCTGAGGTGGTCTGCTCATGGAACTGGCTTTCCTTTCTCTGCACATCTTTTGCCCTACAACTTAGCGATAGTTGGACATTTACAGAACATCTGAGTCTTTGGTAGGAAGAGAACAACTTCCAGATTCTAAAGGAGAGAGTCTTCTCATTCTTCCCCATGTGGGAGTGTCTTTTGTTTTCTGAATTGCAGGACCAGACATGCCTGTGGCTTTGCTCTCTCTGGGTTTTTGTTATACTAGCATTTCTGTTATCTGGGCCACTGAAACTCTCAATGTTTGTTAAGTGAATGAACACTTTTATATGAGTTGAAATCTTGGGGCAGATTTCATTAGTGATTAAGAAGCAACAGTTGGAGGGAGGAGGTTGTTGCTGGACTTGGTGAGGATTTGTTAAGACACTTAGAATCAGGTACTGGCTGCAGATAACTTGTTCATCTTAGGGCTTGGCAGAGATTCCTTTTCCTTCTGAAGACTTTTCTGCAGGCCTCTCTCCTGCCTGTCTCGGCTAGTAGAAGTAACTGCACCTTTCACAATGTTCAGAGAGTTATTTACCTAAATATACATCTCTTCCTGCAGAGACCATAATTAACTTTTTGAAGATAAAGAGCATGTTTGGGGTTTGGTTTTATTTTTTAATCTGCACCACAGCACAGTCTTTACCTTCAAACATGCAAAATGAATGATTGAATGAAAGTGCTTATAGTGATTGCATTCCTAAATGTTTCTCCTACATAATGAATTTCAGTGTCTGTTCTTACTCTCCAAGCATGTCTGTCAGATCAAGTGCTTCAATACTTTACAGTAAATAATAATAAAGTGTTTTTCTAACCCCTTATTTCTACATCTATATATGCTCTTTAAATGACTTGTTTGATGAAAAATATATAGACTTATTACAAAAGTATTCAAACACTGAAGAGGGTTTAAAGTGAAAGGCAAAAAAGTTTATTCCTCCTAGACCCACTACTTTCTTTCATCATTTTCTTGATTCTGTCATTGTTTTGTCTGATTTACATATAGAGTCATGCTGAATATACACATTTGCCACTTAACTTTGTTTTACCCTGATCTGTTTTGATATCTTTTCATACCACATATTTCCACCTTGTTCTTTTTAATAACTACATAGTATCCTATAAAACACATAAAATATCAACTAATAGTGGACTTACATTGAAAGAAAATTAGATGGTTTTCTTTTTGTCCCTGCTTGGTATGTTCCAGATATCCTATACATGTTAAGGTATATCTGAGGAGACCCGTTTGAGGTAGAATGAATGGTTTCTAGGTTATGACTATTAAAAAGTTGAACAGATGTTATAAAATTGCCCCAGAAAGATTAATATTTTTTTGGATAGTGGAAGTAAGTCACTTCTTTGACCTGTCAATCAGCAAGTCAGCTGAGACACAAAACAGCAGAGGGACACACAAGAGTTAATGCTGTCATCCACTCTTGGGTTTCAGCTAGATAGGAGGCATTTCTGGAGTTTGGGGACAATGCTTTGGCTCTGACTGGCTCCCCTAGACACCCCCTCCTCCCTTTGCTCCATGCTGAGTTTCTCAGCACCTGGAAAAAACCTTCCATTGTTGCTTAGTCATCCTTGATCTGGAGCCAAAAGAAAAAGGAATTCAGCCAGCCAAGAAACAGGAATGTCCTGTTTCTTAGTCAAGCCCTAGTTTCCCAGTTATTTCTATTGTGAGGCCTCTCCTTGTGGTTTAATGGGTGATTTTTAGAGGCAGAGAGAAAAGCAAATGCACTTCCAGAGTAAAGCAGTTTGAATTTTCAACGGCAAAATTAAAACACAAAAGAAAACAAGTTAAAGAGGTGCACAGTGTGGGGATGGGAAGATCATTTGATCAATAGGACTTATGAGCAGCTATCCAATGCCAATTCAGCCCCAGGGCACAAAGTGGGCATCTGTGGGAAGAGAGCGGACTGTTTGGCCATGAATAAGACCTGCCTGCCTGAGCCTCCTGTTCTGTTCCAACTATCAGGAGTAGAGCGGAACCCCCGTCTAGAGACCCTCTCCCGTTTTTTTATTCCCCATGGAAAAGACTGGCTGCTCTGTCCACCCCTCAAAGCTACGTTGGCTGGTAATAATGGATCTAGCTGTGGACAGGAAACCAGTAGTTTTCAAGGTCTCAATGGAAAAAATTGCATTTACTGCCAGATTTGAGGCCTGAAGCAGACTAGAGAGTCAAACCCAGGAAGTGACTCAGGGACAAGCTATGTCTTCTTGAGGCTTTTCTTTCTCAAGAGAGCCTGTGGGTGCTTCTCTGCATGGGGCCGCTGGAGGCTGGGCTCACAGTTTCCTGCTCCAAGAGTTCAGCACTTTGTGTTCTACTTCCTGACCGGGGCACCTCAGTAGCCAGAACTCTGATTGCTGAGATAGAAGCACCTCTGTTTTCAGAAACATTTGTGGGTTATAAAAATGCCAGGATGTCAGAGGTTGCCAGAGAGAAGTCCTTCTCTCCACCTTCGTTGCCCAGAATCCCAGATGGTAGCAGTTCCCCTAATTCCACCTTGGGGCTGGAGTTGTGCTGCAGGTCACAGAGTGGGAGCTGCAGGGTGGGGCAGACACACCTAAATCATCTCATAGACATTTCTCAGCTAATGAAGAATTTGGTTAATTACAGGAATCATAGGAGGCCTTAAATCCTCAGGATACCAGGAAAAATAATCATCCACATTTACCATCTGGGACCAATGATCTATTGATTTATAAATCTTTCAAATCTTTTTATGAATAATTTATAGAAGATGTAATAAAGAAATAGTAAAAGATAATTATGTGAAATTATAACAAGGAAAGACAAAACAGAAAAAGCCTAATGTTAGATAGATACACTCAAATTTTTATCCTATATTTTCCTAGATTTGAAGATATACACACTTATGTATCCATTCATACACATTATTTGAATCAACTGTCATACATGAAGCTAGAACGTATCCTGTATTTCATAAATATTTACTGACTCAGATTTCAAACATTTCTAATAGGTTCTAATGTAACTATTTTTTGTTCTTGTGTTTGCACTATTAAAATGCAATGCTAACCACACATCTGATAAGGGGTTGGTATCTAAAATACATAAGGAAACATACAGCTCAATAACAAGAAAGCAAAAAAATCCAACTTCAAAATGTGTAAAGGACATGAAAAGATATTTTTCCAAATAAAATGTTCAAATGAACAACAGGTACATGAAAAGATGTCCAACATCACACATCATCAAGGAAATACAAATCAAAATTACAGTGAGATATCACTTCATACCTGTTAGAATGATATTATCAAAAAGTTAATAAATAACAGTGCTGATGGGGAAAAGGAAAAGAGGGAAAACTTGTACACTGCCATTATGTGGAGAAACTGAAAAATTCTAAATTCCCAATCATGTTCAAGGAAAGCTAGACCAGACAAATAAAAAACAATGCCCCACATGAAGATGGTGTCTTCATATTTTTTAAAATAGTTTTTGCAAGATGATGCACTTCCTGGGTGTGACTCCAAGTCACATACGGCTTGGTTTTGCAATTGCAAGATAAAATGAGTTTTAATCTATTTTTTTAAAGGATAACACAGTGTTAGAGAAGCAGAACACAGTGTTAGAGAAGCAGAGGACAGAGGCATAAAGCACACGGAGAGCCAGGTGTGTGAGCCAGGATGGAAACTAGGGGTGGGGACAGACCCATAAGGTCATATGCCACATCCAGAGAGGCCAAAAGAGGCAAGCACAAAACAGACCCACAGGGTTTGACCATTAGGAAGCTTTTTCCAAGCAGTTTCAGTGGCGTGATCGTGTGAACATTAATATCTAGAACCTCACTGAAATGAAATCAGGGGACTAACAAGAGAGCTA
Organism: Solenodon paradoxus; assembly: GCA_004363575.1. Taxonomy (NCBI): domain Eukaryota; kingdom Metazoa; phylum Chordata; class Mammalia; order Eulipotyphla; family Solenodontidae; genus Solenodon; species Solenodon paradoxus. Next base: position 50,508 of record RJWH01004036.1, on the reverse strand, counting down.
AAGTCTGGTGCCTTCAAAACTACTCTTCTGTGCACACTTGGCAGGGCTGAGCCTGGAACTCTGCCAACTCCATTTGCATCTCCCTCAGGCTCCCCATTGGGGCCACTGGAAAAGAAGAGGGACTCGCTCCTCCCCTTGACTCCTGTTCCTGCCAGGAGCCCTTCCAAGGAACACTGTCCATTCACAACTATGACACCCTTCCCAAATAACTTGAATAAGTTTGGATCTTGCTCCCAAAGGCAGTCGCATCCAGTTTGCATTTTTCCAGTTTTGCAGAACCAGACCTGAGAGACCATAGCACCAGAAAAAAAAAAAAATCCTTCTCAGAGGTTCGAGTCTCAGGAACCCCCTACAAACCTCTGGTAATTCCAATTTCTTCTCTCCAAAGCCACAAAGAGGTAGAAGTGGTGCTGACCCCACGGCCTTCCCACACTACTGTGCTGCCTTTTGCAGAGCCCATGGGTACTCTGATCTGCGTCAGAGATGCTTGAGCATACTCTCCAAGTGACCCCCTCTCTCCTCTGCCTTCACCCCAGCGCTCCCCAGCAGTCTCTCATCCCAGCCTTAGAGATGCTCATGCCACTTTGTCTTGTCACCCAGCACTGTGCTTCCTGCCATCTTGACAACTCTGCGTAGGTTATTTTTGATGAGGGTATGGCTTTTCCTCATATTTTCCAAGCATAAGTCTTATCTTGCCACATACTGGAAATTCAACACACACGTATTAAGCATTGTAATGTGCTTTTTCCTGTACTGGGTACAGAGATAAGGTAACGCTGCCTGCTTGGAGTCAGGATATCAGTTCTGTTTTGACCATGGCTCATCAGCATCTGAAATTCTGACTGTGAGCCCTGGCCTTTGGGTTCTTTTCCCTGTGAACTCTGGGTGCCTCTCACGTGTCATGTCATAGTTGCTGTCCCTCAGAGTAATTGCTCTCAGAGTTTTGCATAGTGAAGGGTTTTCCAGATGTTGGATGAAATGATACATGTTAAATGCCATTTATGTTACTGCATAAAGTGAACATGTGCTAAAGACTCATCTGTGAATATGTAAGTAAATCACTATTTAAGGCTTTGTGAACTCACGTAGCACAAAGCAAGCACTCTCAGTCAAAGCCATTTATTAATGCTGCAGTCAATGGTGTTAGAAATCATATTTGCATTCAAGGCAGGTTAAGATAGGTAATGTTTGGAGTATATTTTAAAGGTTGGTTTCTCCTTATTACTTATTTATTCAGCATATACTTATTGAGGGTTCAACTGAGCCAGACCTTCTTCTTGGGAGTGAGGATTCAGCAGGAAACCAAACAATGTTCTACTCTCATGGAGATTATATTATAATGTACATGTTGCAAAAAACCAGAAATTACAAATGGCTAAAAGAATAAGAATAAGGAGATACACATAATTCTATTGCAGGTTAATTTTCCAATGTACGTTCTTCCTGACGTGTTCTATGTATATGTAAACATTCATATTTTATTATAAGTGGGATAAGTCTTGTTTATTTTAGCATGACAGTACACTGTAAATACCTTTTCATGTCATTAAATAATCCTTACCTCATTGTTTTTAATGGCTACATGGCATACTCGGAATCCACTTGATCGGAGTTTATAGTTGGCCAGGAGCATCTTGAACCTAACTGTGACAACATCAGTATTGAAGTATATTATTAGAGATGTCGAGGGTGGCGATGCTCACACTTTATTGTGCATAGGACTTACCTTGGAAACTTGTTAATGGCTGGGATCCATAGTGAGAGATTCTAATTCAGGTGGGGAATATGCACTCTAATCAATTTCACCCATGAGGGCATTATGAGGTGGGTGGTCCCAGAGCCTGCTGGGGATTCTTTGGTGTGACTTAGAGGGGTAACACTTTAAAGAGTCACAACTCTCTTCTCTACTTCGTGGGGTCTTGGGAGTTAGGCTTTCCTCGAGGCAAGGTGGTGGCTTAAGCTACACTAGATATTTAAGAGAATGAATTAGAGAGTACAATTTGAGTTGGTATAGGCCTACTGTGCTCATAGATGAGGAAAATACCACACTAAGTCTAAGGGGCAGGGGAAGGTTTGAGACTAGGACATCAGGTTGAAGGTCACAACCAGGGGACCTGGCACAGATGGAAGCAGTGTGGAGGGTCCCAGCCATATCCATCAATTAATGCCAGTGGTGCTATGTTGTGCTTTTTTGGTGCTGCTGGGAGCTGTGTTAATGAGCAGGTCAGCTTGGCCTAAAGTGAGAGTTAGGGATTACGAATGTTTGCAAATGCCCTTGACATATTATCTATAGGTCAGCCAGAGATTCTATGACTGTCAAGACTGGATGATATTAGCTTGGTCTTCCCCACACTAAATTTTGGCTGGTCAAAATCACAAGCCCTCTGGGTGAACTTTGTGCCTCCTTGAGCTCACATTCCTGTGGCCGCCTCCTTCCTGAAGTGGGTCTCTGCCTCCTTGACACAGTAATTCAGCCTCTTCTTAGATTTCCACTAAAAACCTGTTATTGTACCTTATCCAGTTTGTTGGCAATTTGAATTTAGAGAAAGTCAGCAAGCCAATTTTAGCGTGGAAACAAGCAAGGCTTTATTCTCTTATGCTGTAGCACAAGGGAGAAGGCAAAATGGGGAAGGCACTTCTTGCCTGGGGTAGGAGTTGTTCTCTTTATAGGACTGGTTCTGCCTTTGTCCTCTCTGTGTCTGTGTGGGAAAACAAATGTTTTCTACCTCTGTATAAACATCCATCCTGAGTCTATATGCTACTTTACACGTCACATGTGTCATTAACATTTTAAATCTCCACCCTGGGTATGAGTCTTACTATTGAAATGAAGCAAATATCACGTGGGAGAAAAGGTGGGCACTTAGAGCATGTGCTGGAATCAGAACTTCTCCAGTTTTGGAGGGGACTGATAGGCTGTGAAAATGCCGTAAGTATGACTCTACCTTGAGCTGTTCGGTTCCAATATTTTATTGACAGATTTAACTTATTAGGTAATGTTACCATGGTAACAGTTTCCATGGGCTAGCATGATTGGGGAAATTCTTATGCCACTGTTACAGTTCTGGTTTTATGCAATGCTGTCCCTGTTTCAAAACCACTCACATTGGCATGTGTATGTGTGTGTGTGTGTGTGTGTGTGTGTGTGTGTGTGTGTGTGTGTGTTGAAGATTTGGTGGTGGTCCAGGCTAGTGTTACATCACACTTCACACAGCCTTACATCACATGTACACTCCTCCCCATTCTTCCCTCTCTTCCCTTTTGGAACAACTCACAATCCTCTTTACTCATCACTGGCAATTATATGCATCCTCTGGGACATACCTTCCACTCTGAGCTCACGTCAAGACATTTTTCTCTGTTATTCCATTCTAAAGAGGTATTCTCTGAGTCTGATAATTCGCCCTACCTTCTCATGCACATCCTGAGGCTATACCTGTAGCAGGAGGGGAAGGTGTACTCGTTTCTAGCTCCAAGGTTCTAGCTCAGCAAGTGCAGGGCAGGAACTGGTAGCCAGTCCTCAGTGTGCAGCATGGTTATTAGCAAACACACGGCCATCTGTTAGCACTGTACTTCACCAGTCGAAGGTCCAGTTATTTTTCTGTGTTCTTCATTTTTCCAAACAGGGTGGCTGGCAGTGGGACTTCTCTGAGCAGTGATTTTTGTCAGACTTGTCCTCCAGAGCTGGCAATCATCATTAGCAGCATCCCAGATGCTGAAATGAACACGAAGGCTGAGTAGCAGTTACCACCTTTTCTTGCCAAGAGACTTTGCAGATGAAAGCCCCATTCTAAGACCTATGTATTTATGTTAAAACATTTCTGAAATTCAATTGTGTCTTAAAATGGTAATGCACATTTAATATCGTGTTCCTGCTTCTCCCACCCCCAACAAAAATGCTGCTTTTGAATTAATGGTGCCTCTTAGAATCCAGTATCTTAGCATAAAGGAAATGCAAAACTACCTATCCATAAAGGACTGTGCAAGCATCTCTACAACCTCCGTGACAGAGGAACAGGAGAAGAGGAGACTCTTTTATCCTTCTTATTCTGAAAAGGAACACAGGTATAATGTCTCACTGTCAGCTTTAGACCAGGATGGTGAAGTGAAGTCTTTTCCCCCACTCCCTAGCGCCTAAGGCTGGGTCTACGAGGGATATTACAGTGACCACAAGGGGGCGCACAAGCCCCAAGTATGAAGTTCTAAGACGTGTATGCCTTTCACAGCAGTTATCGGTCCCTGGGGAGTCCCTGACCTCTTGGGGTGAGCTGGCTAAGCCAGTGACGACACAGACAAGCTAGAGCAGCTGAAGGAGGGTTTATGCAGCAGGGATAGTGAGAGGAGTTGGGATTCATTCGTTAGAATGGTGACGTGGGGTTCAGTAGAAAGTTGAGATTTGGAGTTGACTGTGAGGGACTTCATTCTTGTCTTAAAGTAGCTCTAACTCCCAGTACCTCAGAATGTGACTGCATTTGGAAGTGGGGTGTTTAAAGAGGTAATGATATTGCAATTCACAAGATAGATATATCTGGTCTTTGTGCTTGAACTCTAGGTTGTTTTTTGTTTGTTTGTTTTTGGCACAGAGCTCATAAAACAATTGGAATTTCCTAAGTGACTATAGTCAAAAGTTGTCTTTTGTTAATAAGTGATGTTGGACTGCACCTCAGTGGGGGACTTGTTTCCAGGGCAAACGGTATACCCGGTGATTACCTGCTTGGAACTTTCTGTTTTCCCATTTCTGTCCTGCACTTCTGATTTTCTGCTCTTATTACCGTTTTTTCTTCACCAAATAAATAATATTAAATGAACCAGCAGAATGCCCTCTCTTGTTTAGCTATATTCCATCTCCTGTTTCTTTCCCAGTCAAATTTCTGGAAAGAGCATCCAGATTTGAAAATATCTTCTTTATAAAATGCTAAATTATAACCATTATACTTGGATATATTCTTGGATTTTTAAAATCATGTTTCATTGATCATTATCTCTCAATTTTGTAGCTGCCACTATCACAGTATTTTAATCATATTAATTTATGATACTTTTAATATGTGTATCACTATATACACTGCTATTTATACTATTCAAATACCACATTGATAGTATAATATTACTATATTATGTAGTAAGCCCTCTTATTGATGTGTTGCCAAATTTTCCTGCCTATTCTTGCCTATATATTTCCTAATAGTTATAAATCACTTTTATATTGTTCTAAAGATAGTTTCTGTTCAAGGAATAGACTAATAAGTGAATAATTTACATCTTATAATGGTATAGATATGACTATTATATGTAGTATATATATTGCATACTACATATATGATATGCATTATATATTGAATAATATATTATTATAACAAAATATGTTTGACACCATGGTGTTATTTAAGGCGGTATCATAGCAATGATAATTTTGTCTCTTCCTTTCTAGTTTGTGTATTTAATTTCTTTTTTCTCTGGTCTCCCTGTACTAGTGCAAACCCCTTGGTCTTATGTCACTTCCTCAGTTAGGCTTTCTTTTATCCTCTTTCCAGTCTAGATTTTGTTCTCTGTGTCTTTTTATTTTGTGGTATCTAATTTTTTCCTGTGTAGTCTTCCTACATTTTATAATTTTAATGGTAATTCTCACCTGCGCTAAGCTGCAAAGCTGTCTGTTCCCTCACGGTGTAGCCTGGGCCTGGCCAGTGCCTGCCACGGTGTAGGTGTTCTGTAAATACATGTATCCCTGGTGTGGTTTTGTTTAATTTTATAGTTCACTTGACTGTTTAAATTTTTTTTTGTAGCCACTTTGCTTTGATGAAAGACCTATATTAGTTCCTTTTTTTGCTAACTGAAAAAAATTCAAAGAGCATTTTTGCTTCTACTGGAACAGACTAAGGGACCAGTTAAGAGACCCCGTGAGTTCTTTGGTGCTTGGTCATAGAAATTAGCCAGAGGCTTAACAATGCCTTAGACACAGTTTTATTAGGAAGAGGGGAGGAGGCACGGAGTACCCACCAATGGGGAGACAGAAAAAAAAGGATTAGGGTCCGTGGTGAGACAGCCAGGGGACAGAATCCTATGCTGTTGGTTTTGGTGTTCACAGGTTGAATTTTTTTTTTTTTTTTAAAGGAAAGGTGCAGGCAGGTATGAAGGTGAGCAAAGACAAGCAGGCGGGAAGAGAGAGGAGAAAGAAACATTCATTTATTTTATTTAGTTGTTGATTTGGTTATTTCCTCCTGACCCTGGGCCTGGAAGCTGGGTCCTTGTCCTATGTGGACTGCATTCAGTGGCCTTATCCGCTAGGGCTGAATCTTTTAAGCAGCTCCCAGGCAATCGAAGGGGTGACTGAAGCAGTCATGTTAGTGATTGATAGCTGACTGGAGCATCCAGGGGCTGTAATTATCCTTTGTTCTTTCTACTGATACAAGACGACTGAGAAAAATGCTGAGAACACGGGTTACTCAATATCAATGGTGAGTGGATTAGGAATTGGTGACTCTAAAGAGGCAGAGCAGGGAGGTTTGTAGGCTTCCCTTTCTCAAAGGGACTCTTAAGCTTACAGGGGCTTTGTTCGATTCGTTAGGTATGGGGTGATGCCACGGGTAGATAGGATTTTTCCAGCAGAATTACATAGGTCAGAGGTCAGAGAATCCACATTGTTTCTTTGAAGATTGTGCAGTGTTTACCGTGTAGGTATGTGGTTTGGGGAGCGGTTCGGCCTTCCACAAGGTAGGGTCTCTCTCGGGACATCCACTTCTTGTAATGATGTTCAAAAATCACAGAGTTAATTAGCCAGCCGTCAGTTGTCGTGTTACAGTCTGCAGCTCCTTTTCTTTATTCTTGTATTAGATTAGAAAGCAGCAAGTCGTGATTACACACTATTTTAGGGGAGACGGAAATTAATGGTTTCAGTCAGACAAGCGAACCTGGCAAGGAGGCTTCCTCACAATGAGAAAATGAATGGTTTCTAAAGCAGTGGGCTCTTTTGTTTCTGTTTTTGTCCGAGTGTGTGTGTGTGTGTGTGTGTGTATGTGTGTGTCTTTTAAGGCAGGAATGAAGGTGGGTAGGCAGGTGGGAAGAGAGAGGATGAAGAAGATTTTATTTTATTCTTTTAAAATTTTGGTTGTATATCTTGGTTGTTCCCCTGGTCCCAGGATGTAAACCTGGGTCCTTAGGTTGTATATGGACTGCGCTTGGCTGGAGGCAGTGTACCACACTGCTGCTCCACCAGGAGGGGTCTGAAGTCAGTGGTTTTAGCAACAGAGAGTCTAGTTAAGGTTAAAGTAGGGGGAAAAGGTCAGTGTCTCCCCTGCTCTTGTCTCCCGTCTGTCTGTCTCACTATGTCAACAGGAGAAAATGTTGGTTTCTGTGTTGGTTCTGCAGCAGGCAGTGGAGGCAGTGGAGGCAGTGGCACCGGAGCAGTGAGGGGGGCCCACCACCTCCTTCCAGAAGCTAGTAAACAGGCTGTGTATTTGTTCTATCATTCCTGCTTTTATGATATATTAGTGTTATTTAAGGTGTGATGTACTATTTGATATGATTTGATAAGTTATATTTTGGAACTGGGAACACTGAAAAATTTTTTCATATAAATTAATGGTAATTGTTTCTTCATTTCATGCTATTTCAGCTTAAGAAGCTTTCATGAGAACCTCTTCCTTTGGTTAGTGGGGAAACCTGAACTCACAGAATGAAGGAACTTTCCTCACGGCTAAGTATGACAACAGCTGTTGATTTTATATAAGCTTTTCCTTGCCCTATTTTAAATGGAAAAAAAGAGCATAGATTAAAAATATCCAAATCTCCTTAGAGATGATGACACAGATTTCTCCTCCACCAGGTTCTAGTTTCCATTAGTGAACTGTGGCCTCCAAAAGTGAACCGTGCTTGACAGCACGCATTGTTCCTCATGGCTGCCAAGTGAATCCGAAACTGCTCTTGGTTAGTATTTTCTTTAAAGGTGCTCCTCTGCTGGTATAAATGAGATCGGTCTGTGGTTTGGAATGACTTGGGGATTTTGATACTAGATTTATGCTACCTTTTGGGGTGAGGATTATAAAGCTATTTCCTTTTCTCTGACATGGTTTAAATCACATAGGATTTATTGCTCCATAATTGTTTGTAAATATTCACCCATGAACAATCTTGCCTAAAACTTTTGAGAGGGTAGTTGACAACCTTCATTTGTTTTCTATAGTTATACCATTTTGGAATACATTTTTGTAGAAAAATCATCCTTTTCCCCCAGTTTTCTCTCCTTCCCTTTTCTTTGTGTCAAAATTTAAGAATAAAGTTGTTACAACTCTTTTCTTCTGTCTCTGTAGCTATATATTTTTTTCAGCCTGTGTATATTCCTTCCTTCTTCCCTCCCACCTTCCCTCCCTCACTCCTCCTCTTCCCAGGCCTCCTCATTAAAGGTGCAGGCAGCAATGAAGGTTAGTAGACAGGCAGGCAGGAAGAGAGAGGAGGAAGAAGCACTTTATTTATCTTATTTAGTTGTTCATCTTGGTCGTTACTTCTGGCCTCAAGTCATCAACCCAGGTCCTTTGGGTATGTATGGACTATATCGACTGAAGCTGGATAGCCAAGTAGCTGCCTCACCAGGGCACACCTTACTAATTATTTTAACAGTTTTCTAAATATTTTGTTTTCTTTTGTTTATTAATTAGTTACATGACTATTCTGTTTCTGAGTCATTAATTTTTACTTATATCTTCATCTGTTGCTTCTTCCTGCTTTCTTAAGTCTGTTTTGTGCCTTAATTTTCTGTTATTAAATAGAAGACTTGGTATATTGCTTTTTTAAAATTCTTTAATGTGAGATATATAAAGTACTTCAGTTTGCAGCTGTAGATTTCATATCCGTCAAGTTTTGTTATTTAAAAGAATATTTAATTGCAGTTTAGCTTTCTTTCTTGAGTTACTTCAGGGAGCGCTTTTGAAATTCCAAACACGTTTGATATATTTGTATATTATCCATTTCTAATCTTATAGCATAGCATCAAAGATGTGACTTGAATTTATCACAGTTTTGCATTTGGCTGGTTTTTATGAATCTTTCATGACAACTTAAAAGTATGTGTGTTTTCTGACTTTTGTAGAGTCCACATGTCTTATTAGATCAAAAATAGAAAAAGCAAAACATTAAGTAACATCTATTGAGAATTTTCTGTATGAAGTTTCTACATACATATGTTATCTCAGTAGATAAAATTATTTTTTATCATTTTATTTTACAGATGAGGAATCTAAGACTAAAAGAGTTCAACATCTTAAGGTTAGCATGATGGAGCCAGAAGTTGAACCCAGATTGGCTTGCCTACAAAGTTCGTGGTCTTCACAACTACTTTAAACACTTTTCTATGAACTTACTTATTTTCTATTTTCCTTCTGAAAATGAAGAAAGGTATGTACATTCTCATATTGTTTTTCTGTCAGTTCTGCCTTGGATTTCCAGCTCCTTTTCCTTTTATTTGGAGGCCATACCATTTGGCGCATTTGACACATGGCTTCCTTGCAGAATGCAAGCTCTGTGAGGAGGGTCCTATCTTGGTGGTGGTTTATCCTCAACTCTAAGACAGTGCCTGGCACATCATAAAGGCTCAATAAATAGCTGTTGACTGATTGGGTGATAGTTTTATATTAATGACAGATTGTACCCTTCAACCATAAAAATGGATTCATGTATTGCCTTTTATATTGGTTTGTATTGGTTTCATTTTAATATTCCAACCTTTGCCCTATTTGTTTATACTTATACAATCTATTTTGTTCTCCTTTAGCTTTTAAACTGAGGGGTTTTATTTTAGAGTTCCCTTTCATAGCAGCATATAGCAGGGCTTGTTTTTGCTGTTTGGGAACTCTGGCAGATGAATATGAATGTAATGTGAGCATTTTTGAATGGATTGGTGAAAGAATACATGTTTTCTGACTGAAAAATAAACCCTTTTCTGGAGGCTGTGACTATGATATTTCATCTCCGTTTTCAGTCTAAGAGTGATGAATTTCAAAAGAGTAAGAAAAAAATGAGGAGAAATGAATGCATGCTAATCATTTATTAATTGTTTTTACCAGGTTCATATTAAATGCTGGCTCATCAGATAAGCCTCGGGAGTGTTTATTCATTGATGTTCAAATCATAAGGTTATTGAAAGATATACTATATTTAATTATTCGTTCCACTACTAACCATTCCTGAAAAATGCTAGGGTCTCAGAAACCAACCTACTATAGATTTGAATTAGATATTTAGTATTTATGGATGAAGAAAAATCCGAGAATGCCTAAATCAGCTGACTCAGCCAACTGGGAAGGTGAAATTTCTTGGAGCAACTGGAAGAGAATTCAAAACTGTTTCCTAGAATAGCTGGGCTCATCTGGGATCCCAGGGCTCTTCTCATACTTGTGGCTGCCAGATTTCCAAACTTGATAGGATTTGTCCTGCTGGTCATCTACATAACCTTCCTGTCTTTCTTCCTTGTCCGGGTATAAACATTCTTTTTCTGGATCCCAAATTGGGTAGAAATCACAGCTTCCCCCATTCTTGTGATCCTCAGACTTCTCCAAACCTGAATAAATGAAACTATTTCTTGTTTCAGATGGGTCATGTAGAACATAGCACAACCAGTTACCTTTTTGTTTGGGAAAAAAGTAGACCTCACAGGTAAATGGTCCAATTTTTCTGGTAGATGCTGAGTCCTGAGGATCTAGATCGCTAAGCTCATCATTTTCCCACCTGGGCAAATGCTTTTGATCTTGTACTTTCCTCAGAGGCTCTTTTGTTTCACAATCCATTTCTCTTAGGGACATGCTTCTCCCAGAGCTTCTCTCATTGTTGCCTCTAAGAGGACCCTCATCTATTTTTGAAGATGGCATTTGCTCTCTAACCTCTTGTCTTTCATCACTCCTGGGTTCTGGCCTCATGGCTCTCACCTGGTATATTCCACCATTATTAGGTTCTGGGCTCAGGCCTGTCTCTTGGTATTCTCCACCATTCCTGGATTGTGAGCTCAGTTCTCTCATTTGACATCTTGCATTGTCACTTGGCATTGGGGTTTGTTCTCTATGTTGGAATCTTTCATACTGTTGTGGAACTGATCTCTGCTCCCTAACCTGACTTCTCTTATCACTCTTAAGTTCTATTTTATGTTCCCAATTGTGGTATCCTCCATCATTCTTGGGTTCAAGGCTTAGATCTCTCACTTGGCTTTTCTCATCATCCTTTGGTGGAAAGACGTGATCTTTATGTTGGAATCTTCCATATTGTCTTGAAGCTGGTCTCTGCTCTCTAAAATGACTTATGTGATCATTCCTGGGTTGTGGGTTCAGCTCTGTCCCTTGGTTTCTTCTATCATCCCTTGATACTGAGGTGTGATTTCTGTGTTGGAATGTTTCATGTTGTTTTGGAGCTGAACTCTGCTCTGTAATATGATATCTGACTTCATCTCTTGGTGCTGAGATTTCTTCTTGTACTTGGTATCTCTCAGATTTTATTGGAATTAGTCTCTGCTGCCTAACTTGATTTCTCCCTTCATTCGTTATTTCTCTTCTCATGTTTCTATCTTGGTGTTTCTTAACATCTCTTGATGCTGAGGATTGTTCTCTCACTCGGTGACTCTCATGTTCTGTTGGAATTTGTCTCTGCTCCCTAACTTTGTATTCCCCATAATTATTGGTTTCTGGGCTTAAGTTTCTTACTAGATGTCTCCCATAACTGCTGATGTCAGGGCTCAGGTCTCTAACTTGGCTCCTCTCACCATCTCTTGGTGCAGGAATCTGGGATCCATGTTGGAATCTTTCATTTCGTGTTGGAAGTGATGTCTGTTCCCTAACTTGGTGTCTCCTATTATTCTCAGGTTCAGAGCTTACATCTCTCATTTGATATTTGCCATTATCCATTGTTGTTGGGGTTTGGGCTTTATGGTGGAATTCTTCATATTGTCTTGGAGCTGGTTTCTGCTCTGTAACTTGGTATCTTCTATCTGTTGATAATGGGGTTTGCTCTCTCATTTGGTATCTCTCATATTCTCTTAGAGTTGTTCTCTGCTCCCCAGCTTTCCAACGCCCTTCATTCCTGGCTTCTGGTCTCTGCTCCCTCGCTTGACATTCCCTATTATTATTGGTTTCTGGGCTCAGATCTCTAACTTGGTTCCTCTCACCAAGGATCTGGTGCCTATGTTGGGATCTTTCATATTGTCTTGGAGCTAATCTCTGTTCCCTAATTGGCTGTCTCCAATTATCCATTGATGTGGGAGTTTCATATCTAAGTTGGCATCTCTTGTCTTCTGTCAGAGGTGATCTCTGATTCCAAACTTGTTCTCTCCCATCATTTGTGTTTTCTGGACCTAAATCTCTCACTTCTCTCCCATCATTTCTAGGATCTGTGTTCTGCTTCCTAATTTGGTGTCTCCCATTATTCTTGGTTTCTTGGATCAAGTCTCTCACTTGTTGGTTTTCATCATCTTTTGTTGTGGGCCTTTCCTCCACAGATCGACTTCTCCCATCATATTTGGCTTCTGGGCTTAGATCTCTCACTTGGTGTTTCTCACCATTTTTTCTCACTGGAGTCTGAATTCTTACTTTGTATTTTCCATTTTTTTGTGGTATTGGAGTCTGATCACTAATTCCCAATCTCTCATCCTCTCTTTGAGATGGTGTCTGCTCTCTGATTTGCTGTCTCTCGCTATTTTGGTTAATTGAATTCAGAGCTCTTACTGTTTGTCTCTCTTCATCCTTTGGCACTGAGGTGTGAGCACTCAGCTGTTTACGCTCATCATTTCTTACCTCTGGTCTTTGTTCTTTAATTTCTTGTGCTTCACCACCTCTGGATTGTGGGCTTAGTTCTCTCACCAAGAGAGAAGATATTCTCTCAGCATTTCTTGGTGCTACAATCTGATCATTAACTTCTTGTATGTCACTTCTTGGTGAAGTTGTCTTTCCTTCAATCTGTATTTCACTGTTACTTAGATCTGGGCTCTGATTGCTTACTTGGTGATGCTCATCAGCTTTTGGTGTTGGAGTTTGTTCCTTACTCTGTTGCTTTGTATTATTTTGGAATTCTGGACTCTGTGCTCTCACTTGTGAGACATCCTTTAGTTTTGGAATCTGGTCTCTCAACTGATGGCTCCCCTCATTTATTGGTGTTGGGCTTTGATTTCCCACTTGGCTATTCTCATCAGCTCTTGGTTCTAGAATCTGATCACTGTCTTGTAGCCTAGACTTATCTTGTGACTCTGGTCTGAGATCTTGGTGTCTTCCAATATTGCTTGGATCTTGAAACTGGTTTCTCACTTGTGGATTTGCAACTTCCTCAGATACTACAATCTTACCTTTTTGCACTTGATACCTCCCAATGTCCCTTAGTGTTGGGCTTTGTATTCTTAGTTGATGATGTTCATAAACTCTTGGTTCTTGGATCTGCTTCCCACTAGGTTGTCTTGAGTAATCTTGTTTTAAACTCCAGACTCTCACTTGAGGGCTCCTGTAATCATTTTGTGTTGGAACTTGGTCTTGCCCATTGCATTTCCTAGAGTCTTGGGATTCTAAGCGTGGGTACATCACTTGTTGTCCATCATCATTTGCTGTTGGGATTTGGCTTTTCAATTGACTTGTTGCAGCATCCCTTATCCCAGGACTTAGGTCTGTCACTAGGTCTTGTCTCATATCTCTTACTTGGAGTCTTTCAACATTTTGGGGTTCTGCTATGTGGTCTCTCACTTGATGCCTCCTGTCATTCAATATTATTGGGATTAAGTCTTTCATTTGGAATCTTTCACCTTCATGGGCTTCAGGACTCAGGTATATTGCTTCATGTTGTGGAACTTTGTGTGTCTCTAGTCTGTTATCTCTAACCTGATGAGTCTCATAATATCTCAGTGTTGTGATCATATCTGTCACTTGATGTTTCCCAACACCCTGAGATTCAAGGCTTTGATCTCTTACTTGATGACTCTCATTGTCTCTAGGCATTGAGCTCTGGTATCTCATGTGGAATCTCTGAACATCTTGAGATTCTGGTTTGCAGTCTCTCAGATGATGCTTTTCATCCTGGTTTGTTAGTATCTGGTTTCTTACTTGGTATGTCTTAATATCCTGGAAACTTAGGCTCTGGTTTTTTCCTGGGTAACTCCTGTCATCCCTTGGTATTTGGGTTTGGTCTCCCACCTGATGTCTTCCAATATCTTGTGGTTCAGGACTCAGGTCTTGTATTTGGTGTCTTCCAACATGCTGTGATTCTAGGCTCTGGCATCTCACTCAATGATTCTCGTTACCGCTGAGTAGTGGAATCTGATCTCTCACTTCAGTTCTCTGAAAATCCTGGGACTCTTGACTCTGGCTTCTCCTTTGTAGTTTTTTATTCTGCAACTGCCTGCATTTTAACTCTGCTACATGTTGTCCCTGAATTTCAAATTTCATCTCTTTTTCTTTTAATTCAGGACAGAGAAGTTTTATGCATGAATAGTAGGCTTTTGTCACTCCAAATATGATCAAAATGAATTCACTGAAATCAATTGTTTTATCGCCATTTTGATCCAACTGTTGGAGAATTTTTTCTGCTGTCTCAGAATTACTTGTTTTCTATGAGAGAAAAAATTAAAAAAGTAAGTATTGTGCATTCATCTTTATTGAATGTCTTCTTTACCTAGAATATTTCTTAGGGAACATATAACAGCTGTTTTTTTATTTATTTTTATTAAAGTATTAGATAATACTTGACAGTATTATTATGCATAGTTTCATATTTTGCTATCATGGTGAATATTTATTCCTAACATTTAACACCATTAAATATATATTAATTATTAATACCCCTTCTTTCTTCAATTCTCATTGATGACCTTGTTTCATATTTAAAAAACAAAATACAAGTCATCAGGGTAGAATACTCTCATCTATTCAGAAAAAGGAAGGAATCTTCATTGTGTACTTCTTTTCCGAAGACAATAGAGGAAGTTCACTTGTACAATCAATGGAAAATCCATTTATTTACAAAGTTCTGAAGTATGTTCACTTTAGTTTTTAAAAACCTAAATTGCATAAATCTGATAATATATCTCTTTCTGACTTTTCATTATTTTAATCTTCACTGGATATCATACTGTAATAGCATACTCTATAGGCTATCATAAATTTAAAATATTCCTGTGCACCACATTTCCACATTCTTTCTACCAACCATTATCACTTCTCATCATTCATCTCCAAGCTCCATTTCTTTACCCTTCATTCACCCATGAATCCATGTCATTCTGGCATCTGTATTTACCAGGAGACCAAGTGACTTCCTTAATGATAAACACAATAGACACTTTCCAATATTCATTTGAACTCTCAGCTTCATTTGACACAACTAAAAAATCCCTCTGTTGAAAATACTCTCTTTTCTTGGATTCCATGACCATCCTACTCTCTTGGTTTTCCTCCCATATTTCTGGTTTTCCTTTTCCACTCTCAATTTTCCCCTGCTACTTAGCTTATCTAAATATTGGAGTTGGTCATAATTTACTTGTAGAAACTCTTCTCACCCCTGTGTTTTAAACCTTATCATTCATTCTTGTAGCTTCATATCATCAATCAGAAGATGATGATCAGATTTTCTTTGGGCCAGATCTCTCTTTTGAGTGATAGACCTATTTCTCCAACAGAATAGGTGACATCTTCTCTGTGATATGTAACAGACATAAGAAATTCAACATATAAAACTCTGAATTCTTGACTTTCCTCCTCTCTCTACTCCTAATCAAATCTTCCCCATCTCTGTAAATGACACCATTGTCCTTCCCATTTCTAAAGTCAGAGCATTGGTAGCTATCTTCAGTTCTTTTTCATTTACCTCCCTGTCTAGTCTACCATAAGCCTTGTTTTTCTATGGACACAATGATTTTTCTGTATTTCTTTTCTTCCCCATTGCTTGGCATCCAGATTAAGTGAATATCATCTTTTATCTGCACTGTTGTGGTGGCCTCCTAGTAGGTCTATTTGCTTCCCCCTTTAGTCTCTTACAATATTTTCACCACCCAGAAGTCAAATGACTTTAAAAACTCTATATTAGATCTAGTTATTCCTTTTTCATAGTTCTTTAAAGATTCTTGTTAGGTTTAGAGTGAAAGAACAAATTCCTTAGCATAGGCTGCAAAGTGCTTCATGATTCAGTTCTCTCTAGCTTGTCATCTTCATCTCTTGCCACTCTTCCTGTCCAGACACACTGGCCACCTTCCAGTTCCTTGAACACATGAAACTGTCTCCTGACTTAGAGACTTTACTCACATTCTTCTCTTCTTCCCATTTTTTGCCCAGTGGGTTCTCCACATTCTTAAAACTTTGATTAGAATGCCACTTCTTAAAAGACCCTTCTCTGGCTCCCCAATTGAACATAATTTTATAATTAGTTTTAACTATGTATCGTTATGGTTATTTGTGTATTATATGCAATTTTTTGAAGGGAGGAATCATGTCTATTTTGCTTACAAATATTTCCCAGAGCCCAGAAAGATACCCTGAACATAATTGACGATAAGTAAATATTGGTTGAATGAAAAGGAATGATACTAAGTGCTCGAAATACAAAGGAAAACATAATAGACATGGTTGTTCTTTCAAAGACAAATAAACAAGCAATTACTACACACTGTAATAAGTGTCATACGGATGAAATAAAAGTCTAGAGGACAAATACCTAAACGAGTTCATTCTCACTGTCTTTAGGTAATAGATTGTAGGTTGTGGTGATAGGGAGGGGTAAGAATAGTGTGGAGACCAGTTAAGGGGATATTGCAATAATCCAGGCAAAGATGTTAGCAACACTGCAGTGGTTAAGGAGAGAATTAACCAGGTCTTGAAAATATTTATTTAGAAGTCAGAATAAGTAAGAATTGGTGATTGAATTAGATGTGATAAGTAAAAGAGAGGGAAGTATCAAGGTTAATGTCCAGTTCTTTAATTAGATAAATTAGTAGGTGGTATTGCCATGTTCATTGAGTGATATACTATAAAAGAACAAGATTTGAAGGGAGTGTTTTGCAAATGTTGAATCTGAGATGCTTGTGAAATACCCTAGGGAGATTCTCAATGTATCTGAAACTCACGAGAGAGATCCAGATGAAGGTGGTGACTCTGGAAGATTCAGTATACTGAGTGTTTGAAACAAAAAGATTTAGTAAAATCACCAGGAGGAATGTGTAGAGTAAGAAGAGAATTCCAGAGAAAGTCAACCTTTAAATGATGGACCGAGAAAGAAGAACTTGAAATAACCCTGAGAAGAAATAGCTAGAGAGGAAGGAGAAAAAAATGAGCAGAGCCAAGATGACATTTCCAAATAACAGAGTAAATGTGCCAGGAGAGAGATTGTTCTTCTTACCTCTAGAACATTCCCAAACTCTTGTTGGAGCAGTTTCTTAAGTTCTGTCTTGTTTAGCCTCTGAGAGTCTTCACTATTTGCATACTTGTGGAAAACATCAATGATACTGACTATGCTTCTCAGAAGACAGTGAGGCATCTTGTTTCTCCAACTGCAGTGTGTCTGAAATGTGACAAAGAAAACCCAATTTGTTTTCATTTTCCTGAAATTCTGTACTCTCTTCTGTCTCCATCTCTTGGAGGCCAATTACAATGTAAAGATCTGACGTGTTCATAATTCCATTTGTCTAGTTGACTTTGGAAATTTGTGAAAGTTGGCATTTTCAGTTAATTCTCCTTTCCTAGTGATGGTTCTTGTACTATAATCCCCAAAAGAAAAGGGAAGAAGCTGAATAGATCCCTTAGCTCTATTGCCATGAATGCACCACCTAGCGGTCTCCTGGAATGAAGTCAGCCTGGCCTCTCCTTCCACATGTGAAGTGTCTCCTGTGGACAGTGTTGATGGGAGGGGGCCATAGATCCAAAGAATCATCTTTATCAGCTTATCTTTTTATTTTTCCTTGACCTCTGATGATACATATCTGTGCCATATCTGAATCCCTTAGAAAATTCTGTGAGGGTCAGGACTAGATCTTATCTATATCATATTTATCCTAGTGTCTAGAATATAGTAGAAGTTCAATAAATGCTGGATGAATGAATATATGAACAAGCAAATGACTCCTAGTTTGAGTGGTATGTTGGGTTAGGTCCCTGGTTCCCAAACATTGCTATACTTTGGAATCATCTAGGGATCATTAAAGAAACAAAGAGTATAGGCCCCACACCCAGAGATAGTGATTCAAGAGGTTTATGGTAGGACGCTGGACTTTGCATTTTAAAACCTCCAGGATAATTCTGATATAGATTTAAGAATCACTGGCCCCCTGAATTTGAAGGTCCTTTGCAGCTAGAAAATTTTGTGATGGCAGCAGTAAGAAATTAACTAATTCATTAAACATTTATTAAATACTTTCTTTATGTCAGTGCTGTCATGTGTTCTGGGAATGTGAGCTGGATAGGATACAGCTCCTTTCCTCAAAATACTCAGAGCCTGGGGGAGGACATGCAGCATTATCTCAGTATACATGTAGCAGTGGCGAAAGACTTAGACAGGAACCCTTCTTCAGATGCTACTTTCTGAAGATGCAGAAGAGTATTCTAAATATATTAGCTCTTGAGCAAAATCCACTAAGATTGTGCTCCTTTAGTTCAAATAAGAATATGTCTTTGTTAGAAATGTTATAGAATTCTCCAGAAACTCAAAATTGTATCTAAATGTCTATGTAAGAGCACAAGACAGGGAAACATTTATAAAAACAGAAATAGATTTTTTTCTGAAGGACTTACCGAGATTGCCAAGAGAAATGGTGGAGTCAGACCTGGAAGCTTGTGGATTACTGAGTTTGGGAATCTTGGTGCTTATACAGAGTTTTTAATTGCACCTTTGACCAGACATTTTACAGACAACGCCTTTGATGTATGATGGACTGATTCATTGCCAGCTAAACCCCATTTCACCTGTTTCTTCTCCAGCGGACTTTTATCTCACCATTTCTTGAATGCCATTCCTATTTTGCATTCTCTCTCTGCCTACAGCCTGGCTTCTCAGAAACAGAAACATCTCACATCATAGAACCACCAGAGAATTGACAGTGTGCTGTGGTGCCCTCAAGAAGAACCTATGGACCGAGAGAGACCTCATCCCCTGAAAGGAAAATACACTGAATCTAGATCTGTGCCACAACAGTCCTGAACAAGGTCTCTCTCCCAGTTTGTCATACGAGCACATTTGATTTGGCTCGGGGATGGGGGTGGGCTGGAGTGCCCAGTTACTGGAGCTGCTTGCTATCACGCAAGGGTAAACACAAGCATGTTCCTTTCCATCTGACCTGCACCCCATGCCAGTGACCCTGCTCCTCTAGACCCTTGTCCCTGTGTCCATCTGCTGCCAAAGCACAGGATGCCCTCACAACATCACATCAGAGGTCATGTTTTTTCTTATTTGTTGATCATAGCAGGAAAATGCTGGACCTAGGAGGCAACATATTGGCTGCAGATATGTCAGCAATCTACTGAAATTTCACTGCTTTTATAGAATTTTTGCCAACTAGAACCCTTTGTATTTGGTTCTATTCACTTTAACAATTATAAGCCTAGAAGAAAGGGTGTTTATTTTTTTCATTATTATTAAAATCTCATCAACTTTTCCCACTTATAAATTGTTTCGTAGTGTCTAAAGACATTATTTATATATGGTTACACTTGCCCAGAATCTTTAGAGACAATAAAAATAATTTCCAGTTATCTTTATTGCGAAAATTTTGTAGGCTTCTCTAACCAGTCCTGTAATCTTGTTGATGGTTATAAGGTAACCTGTATTAAAGAACCCGCTAATAGTCTTGTGGATAGACTGACAAACTAAAATCAGTTAAAGCGAATACAGGTGAGTTTTTTTTCTGGTGAACATGATTATTCCTTTTTGGCTATTACCCTGACTTGGAGCTTAACTTTATGAGCAGACACATTTATCTCCATTTCATAGAACACTGAATCCATAGTTTTCACCATGTAGCACTGTGAATCACAGGCCTGCTTGAATCCCACGTTTTATCTCTCAGTTGGCTGGTTTTTAAATCTTATGTGATTTTCAAGTTTATGTTAAAAAAAAAAAAGTTAGTTATTTTCCTGAAGTCTGTAATAAAAAACGGTATGATAATTGTATTCAGTTTTTCCCCTGCTCATGGTCCTGGGGCAGCTTCTTTCAGGAAATGCTCAAAGTTTGGTATTGATTAAAAAAGCAAAGCAAAAATAGCTTTTATAAGGGGGTATCCTAGATGTTTGACTCAAGATTTAATTATTTTTGATTTTTATGAAGGAAACTCTGCCAGACCCATTTTCAGAGGCATCCAGACGTGGACTGACACAGCTTCTGGCTCCTGAAGGAGGAGAAGGGTGACCTGACTTCCTAGCTCTCATGCTGCTCATGCTCTGTGACCAGGGAGAAGCCTGTCACTTTGTGTGTCTGAAGGATGGGGGCCTGATGAATGGGGCGCCTCTAGCCATTAGTTGCCCTTGTTGGGTGACTGATCATAGTAAAACGAATACAATTCTTGTTTTGGAAGTCATTTCTTTTGAGTGGCCTTGTCCTGTTTTAATGTCTCCCCACCCTCCTGTACACTGTGTAACCGCAGACCACACGTAAGACCTCTCTGAGCCTCATGTCCTAGGTGTGTTGCTGGAATACAGTGCTGCTCAAGGAAACTCTGTGTTGTGGTGTATAAACTCATCTGAGGAAAAGCTCTGTACAAATCCAAATTAGCATGTTTATTATGGAGCTCAGCTTGATTAAACCTGAAGACTGTGTTCCATCTGAATGAAGTTCCTTTAAAAATACCCAGGCCAATAATTACAGAAATGTAATGCTCCCCTAAGCAGGCTCACAATTCGGAAAGGGTGTACCTGAATGAACTGGGTATGAGGTGGTCACTGAGATCTCTGACACATTCTTACTTAGCTCAATCTTTTCTTAATCAGAAAACGAGGGAAAAATAAAGACAAATGCTTATCCTTTGTGTTTTTCTTGGAAGAGATGATAAACCCAGTGACCAAAGAATAGTGCTAATTACTGACTTGCGTGTGTGCCAGGAAGCTATGACTGTCAAGATTTTTAAACAAGATCCAAATGAGTATTGATTAAGGTTTTTTTCTTTCCTTTCGAAAATACTGATGCAGTTGTAGACCTCAAAGTCATTTCTATTTACATGCAAATAATGTGTAAATTCTCGGTTTTTGAAAAGATTAAAACATTGCAGACACAAATGAAGACTTTTTTGAGAGTACTATCACTCCTAGTCCTTTTTCTCTCTTCTCAGAGATAGCATTATCAGTTTGGTGTTTTAGATCTTTCCTTTGCCTTTTTTTCTTTGTTGCTTTTTTTTTTTCATTTTATTGAGGGAACATTGCATTATAACACTATTTAGGTTTAGGGTATGCATCCTTATGAGTCAGCATCTCTATGTACCACTTTAAGTTTCCCACTTACAGTCCAATTCTATCCCTCACCATTTAATTAGCCCCTTTGACCAGATTTGCCTACCTACCTTGCCCCTTCCCTCCTGGAAACCGCAATTTGGTCTTCTAAACTAAAAGTCTATTTTTGTTTTATTTTGTCTTTTTCATTTTTATAGGTAGAGAAAACAAAGAACGAATACAGCTCTCCCCACATTTCCTCCAGTAGTTTATCCTTGTCTTCTTAGAGTGCATGCTTCTTGGACAAGACATCCTCTCTCCTGCTTCCTCTGACTTTACCCTCCTCTACCTCTTTCCCAAACCCTACACAGAGTTGGGGGGCGGGCATGAAGGGAGAGGTGATGAGGAATAATTAACTAAAAACTTGCTTGAGAGAGAAATGATTTTACATTTTCCTTAAGTAGAGTTGGTGTTTAGGGTTCCTAGACCCAATTCCAATGTGACTGTGTGGAGGCTTCCCCACAACAAGAAGAAATTCTTGGGCACCAGGATGGTACTGGAGAATTCAACTCAATTTGATGCTACTCAGAGATGTCTTCAGATGCCACAGGTTAAGGGCTCAGTCTCCAAGGCTACCCTCCACTACAGACAGCAGTCATAGGCCTCACTTTCCTGCCTCTCTTCCTATCCTTTCATTCTGCCGTTTACTCTTTCTAACACTGATCTCCTCTGATATATGGTTGCTAACTTATTTTCTATTTTCCCTACTAGAACGTAGTTTCCACGAGGGCAGGGGCTTGATCTGCTGTGTTCACTGCTGTGAGCGAGGGCTATGCTCTTTAACTGGTCCCTGCTCTTCAGGTTATAGCTGCAAAAACTTGTTTGGATAGTCTGCTGAGGACTTATTCATGATGTCTTGTTTTATCTTTTTTTTTTTTTTAATTAAGAAAAGGTGCAAGCAGACACCTTAATATAATAATATATAATATTAAATAAAATATTTTATTTTTATTTAGTTGTTCACATTTGTTGTTCCCCCCAGACCTGGGAGGAACCCAGCTTCCTGGAATATAGGTGGACTGTACTCCTTTGGAGGTGGCTGATCT
Source organism: Solenodon paradoxus (assembly GCA_004363575.1). NCBI lineage: Eukaryota > Metazoa > Chordata > Mammalia > Eulipotyphla > Solenodontidae > Solenodon > Solenodon paradoxus. The sequence continues at coordinate 28,055 of RJWH01004036.1, read as the reverse complement.
AACCGTTACTCTACAGGGCACCAATATGTCTCATTTCTCCTTAAACTTTCACATGTTCAGTTACTTACATTTAATGATTTTTTAAATTTTACAATATAGTTTTACAAATACAGCTTCACTCTTGCTCACATATTCAATAACACTGCTCTATTCCTATCACCTAGAAAATGCCTACCAGATAGTAGGCACACAACTAAGATTTGTTGAATGAACATGTCAATGATGTTACCTACCAAAATCTTGCTCTTTTTTTTTTTTAAAACAGTTTCGACACCTATTATCTTTGCCATGCCCTGCTGGGCCTGTCCTGAGACACTTGACAAGAGTTGAACAATGACACTTTAGTTGAGTCTTTATCACTGAACTGCATATTTCCAATTATCTCATAAGTATGTCTCATCTTTTCAAATATGTTATAAGCTACTTGGGTGCAGACATCAAATTCTATTCTTCTCTTAAACTACTTAGCACTTGAAATGGTGCTGGCTTCTCTAGAAATTCTTTCCTTGCTTCTTTGTCCATACCCTATCTTGTTCCGTAAAAAGATTAATGTTGCTTCTGGTGGAACTACAGGGTGTGGGGATCAATTGTAGAGTGAAAGAATAACTGAAACAGTGGTGATGAACATAACTGAGATATACAGATGTTGATTTACAATTATACACATCTTAAACCTATATCATGCTTTGACGTAATATGCTATCCATAAAATTAATACAAAAACTCCTGTTTATTGACTGGTTGATCAGTGATAGCAATTCCTGGAAGGGTAACATTGATCCTAAGGAGATAGTGGGTTTACCTATTAGAAGCTGTTCCTACTTGCAGGACTCTGACACCTCCAACTTACATCTCAATGTCCTTGGGTCTTCCTCCATCCTAATCTAGATTCTAAATATACTCCTGTCATTAAAATAGTTGTACAATTGGAAGCATAGATCATCGTATATAAATAAAAGCATGTCTTTACTCACTATTTATAAGGTAAACTTTGAACGAGAAGACATATTCCCTTTTTTAAAATATTTATTTATAACCTCAGGTTTGAAGCTGCTTACAATAAAATACATAGACAATAAACTATAAAACTTCTAAGGAGTAGGAAACTAGAACCAGGGGGAATAAATTAAAATACACCAACCATAATGATCAAAGTGCTGTGATTATGTTTCATGCTTTCAGCCCACATTTCCCAAGAGAAAACATCACTCAAATGATCCCCATGATCACAAATGAAGACAACTGTCATTCTTTTTATGAGGCAAGGAAACATTTTCAGAATTGAATTTTAAAAGATTTAGCTCACATGGGAATTTTTAAAGGTTGATACCTCACAATGAAATGAGCGAAATTTTCAATAGCATTTGACAGCCAAGCCGGTGGTGAATTTCATTTTTGTTTCTTTTCTTTTTGACAAGAAATGGAAGTGGTTATTTAGTGTGTATAAAAAAATAGGTCTATTAAGTTATTTTTAATTGCTACCGTTTACTTGATCTTACACATAATGAAAACTACCAGTGAATTAAGCAGTTTCAGAACTGTGAGTGTTCATTAATCAAGAAGGTATGAGGTCAGAAGATAAACTTTTCATTTCACCCCAAACATGCATTACAAATATCACAGACATATCTAGCAACACATACAATACGGGTTGGTTTCAACATACAGAGAGCCCAAGTAAGAAGGATGAATGAGAAAATTCGTATGACAGACCAGGACCCAGAGCAATGCCCAGAAGGCTGGAATCTACCTGTCCCCTTATACATTTGCCCCATGAAGTTCACTGCCACTTGTCAGATTCAAGAAGATCTTTCCTCTCACATCCTGGAACTCATCATTTAATCCCACTCAAAGGTAGATCACCCACAGGCAGAAATCCAGGCAACTCTAAATACACATGCTATGTTTCATGTGACATCACCGCAGGTCAGGCATCAGCTCAAATTCCACAGAGGAAGTTCTTCCTGTTGCCAAGGGACTCTTACCTGCTCTGCACTACTTCAGTAACTGCTGAATTTCTGGTCACTTGGCTCTGTGTATTCAACTCTTCCACCTTCCTGCCTCTTGGTGTCATCACCATCAGTTCCCCGATACCCCTGCAATCGCAGTGGAGGACCTCTGCAGCTCCCTGATGACGTAGGGCTGCAATGGCAGGCACAAAACTCTCTTCTTCCAGTGCATAGATCCCCTATTCCTTCCCTTCTTTCTCCTTTGTGTATTTGTACTGTGTTTGAGTCTATTGCTTTCAAAGCTGTGCTGTAACCCTGGCATTAGCTAAGTGCCCAATACAGAGAGGCCAGCAGAAAGGTCTCTGAGGTTTTCTCACTAGGCCCTGGAGCTGGTGGAGTGAGAGGGCAGGCCCAACTTTTGGAAGAACTTTTTGTTTCTGGATCGCGTCTGTGCTGACATCAAAGCCTTTAGCCCATCTGGGAACTTAGCAAGGTTCTCATATTCCTTCAACAAATATTGGATCTTCTCCATGGCTTCCCACATCAGAATCCCGGAGTCTCCATGTACTGCTGAATTTTCTGGAGCACAATGGCTTTTGCCTGTTGTTTTCAGGGCACCGAGGAAGAGAACCAGCAGCAGAAGCGTGAGGGTGGTTGAAGCTCCTCAGGCAAAATCACAGAGCCCAGTCCTCTCTGCAATGGCAATGCAACCTGACTTGCTCTGTATACCCCCAAAATCTAACACCTAGAAGAACAGCCCTAAGCATGTTGAACTCTCTGAAGAGGTGAAGAAGTCCATCAGAGGTGAAGGGAACAACTGAACTCGTGCCTTTGTGGCCCTAACAAGGAGTAAACACTGGTCATTGTGGTTGAGTCCCCCGCTAAGGAGGTGCAATCTGGGGTGCCAGACCGTATGTCGACCTGAGGACAGGGGAGGGAGTCTGTGCATCTTCACCTGCTGCAGCTCAGGTGCCTCTGACTCCTAGTAGGAATCAGGGTCCTGATCCCTATGTAGGAAACTGGATCCTCTCCCCTTCTCTGGGTGGTGAACACAAGCTCAGGAATAGAATGAATAGAATAGGCTATTCAGGAACTAGGATTTATCATTCGTGCACACCACCCCCTAGCAGGGGTCAGCTTGTCTTTCATGAGTGTGTGGTGCTGGGACACCCTTGCACAGAGGCTGCTGGGCTGTGGGAAACTGAGAAGATAGTTAAAGTCTGAAGAACAAAGCAGGAACATCCACGAGCTCTAATAGCAATGCATTAGGGTGTCTTACATACAGGGGTCCTCATTCCCCAACTGGTGGACAACCACACCACCCTCTGAACCAAAGGTTGTTCTTAAACCGCTTCCTGGTATGTCTTTTCATTGTTAAATTAGTAAATAGGTGAAAGCACTGAGTCCAATGACCTGGAAGAGTGACACAGACACTTTTGTTTCCCCCCAAATTTATAGGTTTGTTTACATCTTGACTGGGATGACTGGGTCAAAAACAGCTCCAGGAACTGTTTTTTTATTATATGCCTGGAAGGGGCAGTCAGTGGTCATGAGTCTAAGATACTATTGTCCAAGATGGAGGCACCTTGGGTCAAATCGAGGTCATATCTACAATCCAGAGGGAGCGGGTGTCAGCAGAGTGACCTGGAAACTGAAGGTCCGAAACAGATATCTCTCCTGGGTGAAAGATTGTGCATCTGCACAGAGCTGGGCCACAAGGGCTGTCTTTCTCTTAGTAGGCTCCTCTCTTAGTGCTTTCGGTGTGTAATCAATATCAGGAATGGTTGGAAGAGGCGAGTACTTTTGTGTGGATTTGCAAGACAAGTTGAATGGGCATTAGATTTAATTACAAGATGATTCAGCTAGGCTTTGGGAAACTGGTCTCCACCTGCTCTCTTGGAAGGCTTTGATCAGGGGCTACTATTCAGTGCACCTCCATCTTCAAAGGATTTGTCAAATCCCTGGCAGCACCCAGGAGTGGTCTCTGTGACTCAGTGTGGTGTCTCCTGGGGATTGGAGGGAGAAGAGGGTTAGGAATGGGGGCTGCTTACCCAGCTGTTTAGTTTGGATTACTCTGTCTTTGAGTCCTGTTTAGATTTATGGAGAGAGACTGCAGAACCTCCTGTGAATCCTTTTTTAAAATGTTATTTATTATTTAGAGGAAGGATGAAAGCAGGAATAGAAGCAAGTGGGTAGGGAGGGAGGGAAGGAGGAAGGGAGGGAGAAAGAGAGAGAGAGAGAGAGAGAGAGAGAGAGAGGAAGAAGAAGAAGAAGAAGAGGAGGAGGAGGAGGAGGAGGAGGAGGAGAAAAGAGAGAAGAGAGGAGGAAGAAACATTTTTTTTTAATAGGAAAGGTGCAGGAAGGATGGCAGGAAAAGAAAGGAGAAAGAAGCATCTTTATTTCCATTTAGTTGTGTGCACTGGTTGCTTCCCCTTGAGCCTAGGACTGGAACCCAGGGTTATGTTAACCACTGCCCCACCAGGGCATGCCAGCAGCAGCATTTTTATTTATTTATTTATTCATTGTTCATTTTGGTTGGTCCCTTGTGGCCCAGTAATTTGAACACAGGTCCTTGGACTTTATGTGGACTATACTGCTGCAGCTGTAGGCTTAATGCCTGAGCCATCAGGATGTGCCTCTCCTGTGAATCTAACAATGAAGTAAGGTAGTATTTCCAGTGCCCACTGGCTCAAATCAGAGCTGTAGAGGGAGCTGAGACTAGGAACTTGGGAGGACAGTGGCCTAGCTGTGACTCTGGTCCTTAGGGGCTGTCAAGCAGTGGCATCTGTTTCCTATTATGAGGAGTAGAAGTCTGGACTTTCTACCCACTGCATCTTGGAATCAGAGCTGACAAAGAAAATACAATGTGATCAAATTGAGCGGAGCAGCACTTTACTTACATAGAGAAAAGACAGAGAAAGATCAGCTTCAGCAGTGGGCCCCGGACCCACGACCGGTGAGTCCCTCTCAGCGGCCAATGCAGGACCATTGGTCTGAAAACAACCCTCGTGTACATAGAACAAAGAACCTAGTTCTCTCGGAGGGCTGAGAAATGGGATCATCCAAGTGCCATATGACACATGCTTATACAGAACAAAGAGGCACATGATAAAGTCTCAAACAGGGAAAGATAGTCCCACACAAGGTAATAAGTCCAGAGAAGCTGTGCAGCCTTTATCTTTTGGTAAGGACATCTTCTAGCCCCGAGGTTCTTTGGTGGCTAAGTAGAGGTAGAATGATTGCATTAAATAAGATTACCTTTCCACAGTTATTGCCCTTCTCTGGGTCTCACTCAGTGTTTCTACAGACTATGAGCTGACCTCCTCTCCTAAAATTCAGGAATCCCTCAAAGGAGCTCTTAATATATGTTCAGGACTGGTTGGTAAACTTCCTGATATTTTATGCAACATTTTAAATAGCTGCACAAACAGAAGCCCGGAATGATTAAGTAACTTTCCCAGAGACAAACCTAGGAGTCATTCTAACCTGTCTTAACCACTACTTCATGCTGCCTTTATTTCTTATTTTCTCATTTTTAAGTACTTCTCTCCCAGCATTCTGAGGAAGAAGCATGAATTTTTCTTTGCCATAGAAGCTAATAGGTGCTAGTGCTCCCTTTCTCATACTTTGTGGGACTACCTGCTGGCCTAAGACAATAATCTATCAAAAAGTCATGCCACTTTCTGAGAGAGGTCTTCTGTGACCCCCTCAATTTTAACTAGGTGCCCCATTTGGCTTTTTCTTCTAGCACTTGTCTCATAGCACATCCCAGTTTATAATTATGCATTGTTTTTGTGTTATTTTTCAAATGACTCTGTTCCTCCATAGATTGTGCATCCTCTGAAGTCAAGAATTATTTTGTGCATCACTATATTCTCTATATACATAGTTCAGTATGTGGTCAATTGTTGAGGTAACAGATTAACAAAGTGCCTCCATGGATTTGGTACTACCCTAGGTATAAGGTGAGTACTAAACACATATGTGTCAAGCACATACTAATGTCAGACAATTGTTGGATACTTTAACATATATTATTCCGTTTTTCCTTATTAAACCAGCTTTCTTATTGAAGTGTGACATCCAAATGATAAGTGTGCTGCTTGATGAATAATAATAAAAAACTAGACAGTCCCATGGGACCACCACCCACATAGAAAGAGAACACTAATTAGGACTCCCGAGATGCCTCTCTTACCCACACTCTACCCTCTTCCCCTCCCATGGTACCATAATCCTGACATCTCAGACTAATGATTAATCTTTCCTCTGGTTCAAGGTTATGTAAATGAAATAATTTAGTATGAATTTTTTTAATACCTGGCTTTATTTTGCTCAACATCATGTCTGTGAGTTCTCTGCTGTGGAGTGCAGCTGTAGTTCTCATTGTTTAATAGTCTTTTTATATGAAATACAGTGCAAATGATTGCTTTATTCTCAGCTGATAGGCCTTGAGGTTGTCTTATTTGGGGGTTCATTGCCAGCAATGCTGCTATGAATATTGCAAACATATTTTTGGGTGCATTTTTGTTGGGCATATATTTATATGGTGAGAGCACCGGGACATTTAGTTTACATGTGTTCAACTTTAGTAGATGTTATCTTATAGTTCTCCACAATGATTAATATATCAATTTGTACTTCCTTTATCAGTGTAAGAGTTCTAGTTGTTCTACTTCCTTTGTATACACTTAATGTCACTTTTTTCCCAGACGTTGGTACATATGAGTGATTCTCAATGTGGGTCATATCATCAATGTTGCAAATATCATTGACTTACTGTCTAATGAGCCAGTATCTTTTCAATGGCTTCGTGAATATCCTCTTTTCTGAAGTGCCCATTTATATATTTTACTTTATATTTTAAAGTAAATTTGGTATTCTTTTACTCATTGACTTATAGACATTCATTGTATGTTCTGGGTGCTGGCACATTTTTAAAAAATTCTTCGCAATAGTTCTGTGAGTTATTACAATGACTTTTTACACAGGTGGATGCTGAGGTCAAAGAGTTTAAGTAACTTGTTCAAGGACACGTGGGATATCAGAATATAAAAAATTTTCCTTCTCTCCACTGGCTTCTAATGTATTAAGTTGGGGAAATAACACTAGAGAATTAGTAGCATGAAAGCATTCATCTGGGTGGCACATACTATGAAAGAAATGGTAGTTAAAGGGTCAGTGTGAGCTTCCTGAGAGGGGTAGGATTCTGCCTAGGACTTTTAGGGCAACCGTAATTGAGGAAGCAGAGAGGACATGGCAGCACCTTTCAGGGAATAAGAACCATAGATGGGAGACATGGAGATAGAAGCAATAATCTGACCAAAACCTTGCCTTTGACTAGTTTTTTGCAGGACTTTATGGTCGTCTCATTCAGGACTGTATCAGTTATGAGGGCAGTGATCATGCCTGTTCCATTTACCAGAGCATGTCCAATGCCCACCATCGTGCCTGGCACACAGTGAGTACATCATACATGTTTAAATGAAATGACTGAATGAATTCAATTCTAACAATGTTCTTGTCAACTTAGTAGGATAGGACTTAAATGATCAAGGCAAATGTTAAAAGACAATTAGATGACCAACCTGATGACTTCAGCAAGATTTCTGATGAACCGTGAGGTGCATTGTAATTAGAGGGAGAGATTATAGGGAGCACGATCAGTTTAGTCTTGATGCGGTACCCTGGAGAAGCCAAGGGTCACTGAGAGGACTTGCACAAAGAGAGATGAGGAAATGAAAACAGTACTTTATAAAATTCATGAGTGATTCAGTGAGGAATGAACTGGTAGGTGGAAACCAGCTAAGAGGCTGTCGCAATTATATCGGTATTAATTTACTAGTTAACAACCATTTATTGAAATTATAATACACATCGATGCTCAGCTCTACATAACATAGGACAGAAAAATGTGTAAATTTCATCCCTTGCTGTCGAGGACCTTATGTTCTGAGAGGAAAGTGAAGACAAGCACACAGATAATTATAATTCAAGGGACAAAGTTAAAGGAAGTAAACTTTATGGCGTTGAGGGGAGGACCATCCACTTCACTGGGAGCGCTGGAAGGTTAAGGTGGCATTCCACAGCAGTCCTGCCTGCCTCTGCCTTCTGGCTCCCTTGCCTCCTCTATCACACTGCCTGACTTTAGTACCAGGAATTATTTATTGTTGTGCTTCTTTACACCCCTCCTCAGAAGAATACAACTTTCGAGATGAGAAATAATTTGTTTGTGTTGTCACTGTTATATCCCTAACATTTCACCAGTGTGTGCAAATAGCAGATTTCGCAATAAAAATTTTAGAATGAATAAATGAGTGAAGTGGAACTGAAGTTTAGTCTCAGAGGATGGTCAAAATTTGGCCATTTGGTAAAAGGGCAGGGAGAGACATTTTAGATGGAGGTGACATGAAGTCCTTAGGGAGTAGAGAATGAAAAATGGATCTGAAAAATGTTTAAGAAAGACTACTGAGATACTGTGGTGCATTAGATATGGAGAATAAAAAAGACATGGCAAATGATGATTCCAGCATTTGTGCCTTTGAGTTTGATAGAATGGGGATAGAGGGAATGACAGAGAAAGGAACAGAGAAGACAAGCCAGTTTATCAGGGAGTGGTTGGCTATCTCCAGGGTGGTATCTTGTGAGCATTTGTGGATTGAAGGGAACGTGAAGTCTGAGGCTTCAAGGTGAATTGCAACTCTTCACTGTTGAAAAGGTAAAAGTGAGTTAACCAAGGAAGGGTCTCAGAAGAGAAAGTTTAGGAAAAAGAAAAAGAACCCCTTGGAAAGTACCCCAATCTTGGGAACTGGATGAGGAGGATCTACATGTGAGAAGAGGAAGGACCAGCAAAATGAATGTTTCAGGAGAGAGCATCATCAGTGTTAAGTGCTACAAGGAGGTCCAAGAAAGAGGTTAGAGGTCTTCAGGTGTGTCTGAAGGAGAGCAATGGCACCTTCAAAGGAAGAAGTTTTGCAGGATGGTGGTGGCAAAAAAAATTTCTCCTTGCCTTAGGGATAGAATGAAGGGCAGAAAAAGGGAGCGATAAATCGGATGGTTGCTAGAATGTTTAAAATCTGCTGTTTTATGCACATCCTGTGACTCAGATGGCTAAAGTTCAAAGATCTGGGCTCAAGACCCAAGGCAAAAATACCCCCACAAAGCCAACCCTCCCTGAAACTGCTATTTTACTGCTATTCAACATTTGATTTTTTTCAGTTAAGAAAATGCATGTGCTCAGACAAATCTAAAAATATAGGAATCCAGAAAGAAAAAAAGTCACATAATTTTATCATCAAGTGATAAACATTGCAGAAATTTGGTGTATTACTCTCTCTCTCTCTCCATATATGTATGTGTGTGTGAATAGCATATCAACTTTATACAAACATATATATGTATATATATTTGAATGTAGCTATTATACTATAAGCACAGCATAATATTATACTCTTCCAAACAGTTTTCTATATTATTGAAGATGCTTCATACATGCACCTTTTGGAGAGTACAAGGCAGTATTTTATAATTTCATAACCTACTTCCTGTAATTAGAAATTCAATCTATTCTTTATTAGTATAAATAGTGGTGTGGTGAACATTTTTGTGAATAATGTTTTCCTATTTTATATTAGTTCTTAAGGCTAAAGCTAAAGTTGGTTAATTAGTTATTAAAATAATAGTTATTATTTTTCTGATTGCAAATGTACATTTTTATTATAGAAAATTTGAAAAATAAAGAAAATTCCCAAATGGGAAGTAAATGTCACTTTTACTTACCCTACCTAGAGATAGTTATTATTACAATTTTGGTCTCTGGCATGTCCTGGTAGCCTAGTGGATAAGGCCACCAGATGTAGTCCACATACATTCCCAAGGACCCAGATTTGAGACCCAGGACCAGGGAGAATTACCAAGATGAACAACTAAATAAAACAAATGTTTTTTCTTCCTCTTTCTTCCTGCCTGTCTTCCTACTTGCCTTCATTTCTTCCTGTACCTTTCCTTATTAAAAAAAAAAAGATTCTGGTTTTATATTCTGCCTATGTATATCTCAATTCATCTTTATCTGACACCATACATCATCTACCATTTTATAGTCACTCAAAGCTTAGTATATGATGAATCCTTCCTCATTTAATTGAATAATATATCGTTCATAATTTTGAATGTCAGATTTTTGGCATTTTACAGCATCTAGTAACCATAATTTAATTACCTTTTCCTTTAATGATGGACATTTAGGATATTTCTGACTGTTGCTGTATTTACTATGTTATGATTAGTAGATTAGAGGGATCTTTATATACATTTCTGATTATTTCCATATAATAGTAGCTGAGGAGTATTTAAATATTTTATGCATATTATTGAATTGCCCTCAAGAAAGGTTTTGCACACCGATATGCCTACCAGCTGTATTTCAAGGATCCTGTTTCCCTACACCCTCAACCTCACTGTGTGGTTATCAAAAACAAGCTCACAGACAAATAACCTTAACTAATTTAATAAGTGAATAAATGATTTGTAATTTACATTTTTTTGAATTCTAGTTAAGATTGTGTATATTTATTGGCTACTTACAATGTTTTTTTGGTGGATTTATTATTTGAGATGTTTATCGTCTTTGTGGTCCCTGATGTATATTGCCAAGTTCACTGACAAAAGGGCTAATTAGTTTATGTTCTACTGTGCAAATATTTTTTTGAGGGAATTGTCTTATGGTTCTTGCTCATTTAAGATAATTTTTAGATGTGTTCATTCATGTTCGAAGGTATAATGAAAGAGCTGAAAAGGAGCTCTCAAAAAATAAGTTGTTGGAGGAAATATAGAATTTTAGATTAAAGAGGTGTGAGTTGAAGTGAAAGGAAATTGAACCTCTAAGGCAGAATGTATTGGGACATGGGGTATTTTGGCTCCAGGAAATATTTAATTATAATTATCTTATTCCTTTCCTGGGTCATTACCAAATTCTGAGAGTATTATCCTTTAATTACAGTCTTTTGAAAATATTATTAAGATTTCTGATTAATATCTCTAAGGTTAAATGGAGAATGAAGAGAAATAAATGAGGGCCATGGCTTTGTGACTAAGGCAGTTGAGGTGCAGACCACATACAGTCCAGGGATCCGCATTTGAGACCCGGAACTGGGGTGAAAAAACTAAGTGAACAACTAACTAAATAAAGATGCTTCTTCTTCCCCTCCTTTCCACCCTTCCTCCCTTCCTTCCTTTCTCCCTTCCTCCCTCACTCTCTTCCTTCAACGCTTCTCTCCCTTTGTTCCTCTTTTTTAAAAAAAGAGAAAAGAATGAACCAACAAAAGATATATATGACCAAGTTGTTTAATTATCAATTTTAATCCAATGACCTCAGCAAACCATATGGGTGAAGATTTATAGACCTAATGAAAGACAGGTTGCAAGAGCTTTCTAAGGAATCAACCATACTTTAGATTTGTATGCTCTTTCTCTTTCTTAATTATTCTGATTGCTTATTTGAGAGAGAAACTATGAAAGCCTGTATTAGTAGGGGAATTTAATAAAAAATATGTTGAATGAGTAAATGAATTAATGAATCTATGGCATGAATTTGCTTGTAACTGAACATGAGCTATGAAGCATGAATCTACTGTAATGGGGTGCTAGAAAACAATAATTATTCTAAATTATAGTAATATCTGAAATTATTGCAAAGGATAAAATTCCAGTATAAGCTTGAAATCTAAGTAGGGAATGTCATGAAACAGACTAATCTGCGTCTATGAATCAATGTTTTATCATTTTAAGATAGTATTGAAGAATCTCATACATCCTACTGTCACGTCGTTAAATGCCAAAGAATCAATTGGAAAATATAATGGCATCTGTTAAAAATATGGAAGGGGTTTTTCTATTTTTTAATCATGGTAAAGTGTGTTAAATAGTCTCATAAGAAAGTCAATTTTGGCACTTGGAAGTTGGTGTGACATTTCTTTTGTGGTTGCTCCCATATCTGAATACCTCATTATTGACTCAAAGAAATTCAGCAAGGGAATTTGAAGGATTATTAATGTACATTTGAATATGTGTGTGTGCATGCATGCGCGTGCATGCGTGTGTGTGTGTTGAAGGTGTTTGGGAGGGAAGAAGTCTCCGGGACATGTGGAGATTCCTTGGAACAGCTCTTGGGGGTTATAATAATGAGTCATTGCTTTGTGGTGCCTGCCTTCCTTTGTGATACTTGTTCCTTTCTCTGGGGGCACTCTTGCTTATCTTCCAAGGCCTGGGGAGCTGATGTTTGTGTATTAGCAGAATCCTTATCTGGCAGAAGTTTTCTGGAGTACTATTATAATGCTTGGCTGACATTGGGGAGGGTTACATGTGGGGATTTGTTGTGGAGCTCTGGATGTAAAGTTTTGGTTGTCTAAGCCTGATTTTGAAGCTCCTCCTGGGTTCTGTCTGTTTGCTGCATTTTCTTCTATGCAATTTGTGGATTGGAATAGGCAGCACCCATCTGCACAGAACGGAGCCCTTAGTCCCTGTGTGTCTTCTCTTTAAGGTCTGACTGGGAGACTGAAAGACCAGATCCTTTCTTGGTTGTAGTTTTTGGGCCATTACTTTCTCCTGCCAGCCCTAGGGGCCTTTCATTTTCCACCTCCAATGTTGCCAGCTCCCCAGGTTCAAAGTGTGTCTCCCAGGAGGTTGAATTGCCCTCCTCTAACCTTTTAAACAGAGCCTCCTGGGGTTCCAGGGCTCCATCTTCCTCTTGTTTAGAACTTGGGCCCAGGATCTCTAGTTCTTTCTTTGCAGGGAGCTGTCTTTCGGAATGCCGGTCAGTGAATTCAATATCCAGGGCACCTGGGATCTCTGTCTCCAAGAGTTTTCTGTTTTCATCTCCTGCTATAGACTCCTGTGTTTCTGGGTGTTCACTGGGATCCACATCTGAGCCAAGGCCTTCGGTCCCTGAACCCTTACTCTTGTGCTCTCCACTGACAGGCTGCTCTTGCTCCTCAGTGAGCTGCTCATCCTCTTCTTCGACTGCCAGTACCACTGACTCCTGACTTCTGTGTCTCTCATCCAGTGCAACTTGCTTCTGAGTGACAGGCTTTTTACTGTGACTCCCTTGGACAAACTCTCTGAGTGGGTCTACTTGACTCTGGGGATCACCTTGTACTGAGCTGCTCTTACCGTCCGCTTGAGTCCAGCTATTGGAGGTTTTGGAAGACAGCTCCACATTCTGTGTGACTGCTGGCTTGGGATCCTGCCCCTCATAACCTGCATCCTTTTTGATTAATTTGTCATGAGTCTTGATGACCCCCTTATTTCCTCCTCCTGACTGGTTCTCAAGTGGTATCAACTCTCTTGGTCCAGGTGTTCCTTCGGCTACAGAGAGATTTTTGTTGCTCACAAATGCCTCTGCTGTGCCTTCTTCAGTGTGTCTTGCTTCTTCTCCTGGGATGACTTCTGCAATTTCAGGATGATCCTCATCTCCTTCTGAGGTGAACTCTTGTATCTTAGAATATTCTTCAGTGTCTCCTTGTTTCAGTGATTCCTGGAGTTCTTGATTTTTGTCATCCTGTGTGTGGTCTTCCAGGATTGGTGGCTGAGTTTTTCTTCCACTCTCTTTTTGTCCTGCTGTTCCTCGGGCCACGTGGTCTCTCCCCTCTTTCCTTTGAGCGCTCACATTGGGTATGTCTGAAACATTTCTGCTACAACCGTGGACTGACAAGTCCTCTGTCTTGCATTCTTTTTCTGGTGATTGTGCTTCTTGGGTTTCAGAAGTTCTCTCTTCATTCTCAGATTCAACTGAATTCTTTATCTCAGGTGGTGCACTGCCCGCATCTTTTCCTGCTTCTTGGGTCTCAGTGGTGCTACTCTTAGGTTCAGCTTTGATTGATTTCTGTTTCTGAAGTGAGTTCAGGGCAGCAGCTTGTTCTGGTAGGTCAGTGTGCTCTGAGCTGGGCTCATCTGTTCCTCGGAGTTCTTGGACTGTAGAGTATTCCTTAACTCCGTTTTGTGCTGCGACTTCCCAGTCTCTAGGTGGTCTCTGTGTTGTTTCCTTTAGTGGTGAACTTTGGGTTCCCAAGTTCCCTTCCTGTTCTCCAAACTGCTCTCTTATCTCAGTGCTGCTTTGCTCCCTCACCGGTTTATCTCCCTCCCTGGGAACCTCTTTATCCTGTCTTTCCTTTGTGGAACTAACAGTCTTTCCTGATTGTTTTGTTGGCTTATTTGTCTCAGGCTGGACCCCGTTGACTCCTGTTGCTAATACATCTTGGGCCCGTTTTTGGCTCTGTTCGTCTTCCAAGCATTGGTTCTTTAAGTCATTGTGTATAGATGCTTCGCCTGCCAGTTTGTGAATTTTGGTGTCTCCCTTTGCATCCACCCACTTGTGCCCAACTGCTTCCCTTTCCTCGGGGCTGAGGAGAACTGCTGATGCCATTTCTGAAGGAAGGGCCACTTTGTCTTGAGTCGGTGGAGTTCCCTCTGTCTGCTGACCAATTCCTCTGGTTGCCTGAAGATCCACAACATCTGGCTTCTCCTCTGGCTTAGATGCTTGTCTTGGTTCTGAAGTTAGTAATGATTGTATGCCTTGACAGCAGAAGTTCAACAGGTTGAAGATTGTAAGAACAAATTCATCAAAACTGATGGTGTCATTACTCTCAATATCTAGAAGGTTCAAGTTTCTCTCCATAGCATGAATGACATATGGCTGCATAAAAACACAGTGAGAAATCAACTACTTATATGTGGTCAAATGTCCTGAATGTTTGCATATCTCCCAAGAATCTTTTGTGACCCTAGGAACTGGTGAAATTTCCCCAAGCAGTAAGAATTTGTTGATTCTGGATGCTATTTTTTCAACAGAGTTATGGCTAAGATGGAGCATTTGCCTCAATTATGAATTGATTTAGATTCTCACTGGCTCACTCAGTACTTTGCTGAAATAATTGCACAGTGCACGGAGCTGAGATGCCTTACTTGAAAAAAAAAGTTGTTCAAAAGTCACTGAGTGCTAAAAACTGGTAGCCAATATGAAGTGGACAGGAATCATGTACACCCATCTTGCTTAGATTAAGGAGAAAGGGTAAATGGAGACGAATTCCCACAGTTCCATGAGAACCTCACCTGGAAATTAACCCCAAATTCTCCCTGGATGAGCCGCTTCAGTTCTCTGCAGGTCAGTGTTGTCTTGTCGCCATCTTCCCTGGCATACTTGTGGAATGTCTCAATGACATAGAGGACATCTCTCAGGAGCTGAGGCATTGTGACTAGCTCAGGAGACTGTGAGAACAAATAAACAAAACTCTTTTACCAGGATGGATCTTCAGGAAGGAGAAGTCAAGATGCTTCTTCTTTCTACTACTCTCCCAGCTTTACTCCGATCACCTGCTGTAATCTGCGTCTTAAAATATAATATCTGAACTCCAGGAATGATTTAATTTTTTTATTCTTTCCCCCCCAGCTCTATTGGAGCACAATTAATGAATAAAAATTACATACATTCAAGGTATACTGTGGTGGTTTGATATATACATTGTGAAATGATTATTATCACCATGCTAATTAACAAACCCATAATCCCCCATAGTTATCAATTTGTGTGTGTAGTGAGAACATTTAGTATTTGCTCTAGTAGCAAATTTCAAATACATGATACAGCATTGTTAACTATAATTACCATTAGACTGTACATTTGATTCCTGTACATTAGGTGTACATTAGATCCCCAGAATATATTCATCTTGTATCTGAAGGTGTCAGGCATGGACATCAGAGGCACAAATAATCTGTATTGTTCTTAGGGGAAAGGCTGAGCAGAAGCCTCAGTATTGGGAAATTTTGTCTAATCAAAGGGTGATTTAATTGTGTACAGATAATATGTTGCGACAAGTCCTAGAACACGTAGTTATTAGAAAAGACATTTCATTCTACTCTGTGAAAGATAATGACACCCATGTATGTAGAGAAAGCTTTACTCTAAAAGGAGAATGCAAAAAAATTCGAGGGGATGAAAGAGTAAAAAGGGTGGTAGTGATGCGCACTAAAACTCTGGCGGTGAGTGTGGAGCGATGCGCACATAAATTGTGAGGCAATTTATTATCCCGAAAATCATACAGTATTGTAAACAAAAGAAACAATTTAAAAATACTAAAAATTTCTGTATTCCACAGAAAAAAATGCCATTTAACTTACTTGACTAAACAACATTTGAAGGTAGATTCTACTCAAAATAATAAACTGTCAAGGTTTTTAGTAGACAACCAGAAGCATAGCTCTATTAGAGAAATTCCAAGGATATATCTCCATAGATCAGTTGTTCTCATACTACTTTCATCTTTACACAAAAGTAAATTTTTCCTTTAAAACAAATCAAATTCAAAATAATTTTGAGACCAAGGCTTCAGAATTGAGGCAGATCTTGTAAGAATCCAGAAAAAATGAAGAACTAAATGTAAGTATTCAAATGAACAAATGAAGCCAGCAGAATGGGACCAACCCTTCCAGCCTCTTTGAGAAAATTCCCACTGAAAATTTTCCACCTTCCTGCACTCATTTTATCTCTTCTGCTTAGGAAGATACAACTTTTAATGTTAGTAAAATTTCTAGAGGAAAGAGAAGTAATGCTAAGCAGATCTACCCCTTGGTATAGAGGTATACACGTTTTTTTTTTTTTTTTTTTTTACCAAGAAAACTTAGTTCAGAGACCTTACCAGTAAACCAGACTTCTGGACCCTCAGTCATTACCCATCACTAAAATGATTATATTTTCATTTTGATATAGGTCTGCGTCCCATGTCTTACTAAATAGTATTTATGCCTATGTTATCCGAACAGTTTATATTTTTTAAGAGGGAAAATGGTAAAAGAATTTCTATAAGCAAGAAATGCACTTTGAAGATTGGGGCTACCAGTTTAGTATCTTTATAATGGTCAACATAGAATGTGTTTCTTCTGAGTCCATAAACAATATTACATGTAAGCAAAGGAGTAGTCAAGAACCTAAGTATGCTCAAGCAGATAGTCTATAGACTTACCTTGTTCACGAATAGGAGGAAATGGAATGTGGTGGGACAGAGGGTTTGAGCAGACGGGCGCTGAAACCTTTTATTGAGTCCCTAATTGCACATTTAGGAAGGAGACGCCCTCTGGGTAAAAAGCCCTGATTCATCACCACTAAACCCAGTCTACCCTCCTTCTCTGCTGTCGGCTTGTCTATTTTTATTTCCTTTGTTAGGCAACTTCAGGTAAGTCTTGGCTTTAGACACAACCCAAGGAAGAGGAAGGGATATCTTATTTCATTTATTGACTTTTGGTGATTAAAGTTTTAATGGCTCTTCAAGGTGGTGCTGCCTTTTTTTTTTTTTTTTTTTTCTTTCTTTCTTTTCTTAACCTTAATGCACAGCTACCTTTGTTGGACAAATCATAGGGCTGACAGGAACCTCAGAAGTCATCTGATGTTTCTCTCTGCCTACAGGATGGACTATATTTAACTCAGCTTGATAGATGGGTTTCAATCATGTATTTAAAAAGGAAAGCTCCCTTTAGCCATGTGACAAAGTGGAGATACCAGTTGATTCTGGGGTTTCAGTGTTCTGCTCTCTGCCCAGAGGCAGTTAGAAAAAAGAAAAACTTGCTGAGTGTGTAGCACTTAGCTCACTTAAGATGTACTATTTTTAAAATGTAACTGATATATGCTCTTTAAAGTCACTTTTATAACCCAAGAAGCTTAGAAACATGCATTCTTATTACTGTGTTCTTTCTGTAAAAGGGAAAGGGAGATTGGAAGTCATCAATCAGTTGAACCTGAGATGCTAAACTGGTAAATGTTATTTCCTCCTAAATCTGGGACAGAGAATAGAGAATAAGTATAGAAGAATGAATTCAATTTTCTGATATTTAGAAAGAGAATAGAATATGTTTTAAAACATTCCTGACTACTTGTAAAATGATGTAATAAATAGATCCATGAAAACAAGTGTAAAAGACAAAGAACAAGATAATGAAGGGGTGTGATAGGGTAATTATGTGAGAGAAATGATGTGAAGGGAAGCATAGATATTGAGCAAAACTTTATTCTGATCTTCCCAGTAATCGAGGCGTGTGTGTGTGTGTGTGTGTGTGTGTGTGTGTGTGTGTGTGTGTGTTTGTGTGTGTTTGCGGGGTTGGTGGGAATCTACATTGATAGTTTCCACTTATTAAAAATAAAAATTTTCAGCATTCCCATGCACAGGAAAATACTTCTGTTTAAAATTGGGATTGGCATGTGAAGGTCATCTTAACTCTGATCAGCCAACAACCCTAATGACCAACTAGTTCTCAGACACTATGCCAGCCGTATAGGGTGCTTAGCTGAGTTATGTCTTCTGGCCCTGGAGCTCAAGGGGCCAGCCACCTGAGAAATGGTTGAAGGACACTGAATATGTTCGAGGCAACACTGAAAGAAATACTTGGGGAAAGACGTAATAGCTGTTTTCAAATATTTAAAGGTTTCTATACCGGTGAACAAAAGAATGGGAAGAGAAAGGAATTAATGTTCCCTGAACACATGACATGTCAGGAGCTTTGCATGGACTGTCTTATTTAGTCTTCATTGTCCTTTTAGTAGTTATTATCCCTTTCTAACAGATAAGGAAGCTAAGGTTCTGAGTTGTTAAGTACATTGCCTGTGGTCATGTATCCAGTAAATGGCAAAGCCAGGATTCAGAATTGAAATGCCTCAAGAATACATGTCTCTCTTATCTTGAGGCCATGATCTTGCCATTCTCTCAAGTTCTTTTTTCTGTATAATGCATGAGAATGGAAATAGAATTAATGGTTGCAACTTTCAAAAAAGAAGATTTTAGTTTGTATTAAGAACTTTTTAAGGAATAGAATTGCCTTCCAGTGGTATAAGTTATTCCTAGAGTAACATGATCCCTGTCATTAGAACTGTTCAAACAGACTCAGAACCATAATCCATAAACAAGGTTATGGGAGGAATTCTGACAAAAGAAGAGGTAAGGTGGAGTGGTTTACAGAAAAAAGCTGAGAACTCTTCCAACTCTAAATGTTGATGGTTTTAGGTTATAATTTCTACTTAGAAAGTCAAGGTTTGGCCCTGCTTTGTCTGGGAGCAGTGTAAGGGCTGACTTGCTAGACCTTTTACAGGCATTCCTATTAAGTGCTTTCACAAGACCACTTACTTAATACCCATAATTCTGCATGGGTAGTGACTCAATGGGATGGCAGAAGGAGGAAAAGCACTTTTTTTGTTTAAAAATTGTTTAGATTCCTACACAATAAGCCACTAAGTACAACTGCTAAAGAAAATACTGTGATTGTCCTTTCTTCTTCTTCCAAACACATTCCTCTAACAGCCTGTTTGTGATATCTTTTCCCCTCAAGTTTTGTAAAGGGAGAGTGAAGAAAAGGGAGAGAACAATGTAACAGAGCTGATTAATACAGAAGTGTGTTTAAAAGCCACTTACTCTTTAAAGGTCAAAACTGTTCTTGAATAAAGGCAGTAATAAAACCTGTATGATGGCTACTTTGTAAAAGATTATTAATAAAGAGATCACAGATGATTCTCTATAGTACTGGAAAATTTGGCTAACACAAAAGAAAGCTTCAGAGTATATTCATAATTTAATTATCTTTTTCACTTATAAAAGCAGTAGATGATGATACATAGAACAAATGTATGTATATTATTAATGTGTCTCCTGGGATCTCTGAAATAAAATTAAAGTTTTACAAATTGAAAAAGTAAGAATTATGAGCAGAACTGGAGGAGACTCATAACTGAGTTTCAATTAATGTATGGAAGATGGAATGTAGATGGTAGAATGCTTATGATAGAAACAAGTGGAAAAAGGCACAGCCCAGAAAATACTATGGGGAAATGTCAGACAAAATCTTCAGAATGGTGACATCTGATAGAACAGATGTTTGCATTGTGCAGTGTGGTAGCCACTAGCTATATGTGACTTGAAATGTGGCTAGCATTATAGATAACTAAATGTTCACCTAGATATATCTTTGGAAATTTCAGAACACCAAAAATGAGGAAAAGAAAGGTCAGGTATTTTGCCTAAAGCTACAAAACTAGCAAGTGATAAAGCTAGTTTTTGCTCTCAGGCAATCTTGCTTCTGTGCTTGTGTGCTTAACATAACAATGTAGACATAATGTTGATTTCCAAGAGTTAGAGTCTGTCCATGTGAAAAGCATGGTATATTTGATTGCAGCTGGAAATGCAAAAGTATAAGCAATACTGTCAAAAGTTGAGGGAAAAAGAAAGTTTATTATTTAGAGTTAGAAAGGTAACAGAAGATTAGAATAATAAAAGGGAGAGAAGAGAGGTAGTATAATTAATTTGAATTCTCACTCCTACATAGTAGAAACGTAATTTAAAATTGATACATTTTATTACTAGAAAAACTTTTTGAAAAATTCAAGAGTTTTTCTCTGAGAAATGGAACTGGGGATCAAGAAATGTGAGATAAAACTTTAGTTGTGTTTTTATTTTTATCATAAACTTTTTTGTTCTATTTGATGTTATTTAAATTCTGAAATCAGTTAAATAAATTCATTTAATATTATGCATTTTAATTATAGAACATATAGAAGAGAAACTAGTATTTGTCAACTGTCTTTGCTTAGTAAACTTTTATGTATATAAATCTTATCTTTCCAGTTATGCTTTAATTATCCAAAGGGAGACATTATCAATTAAATATTCTTTATGGTGATTAGCTTTTCTAGAAGAAATAATGTGTGTGTGGGGAAGCATATGAGTTATAATTAAATAACTAATGTTCAAAGTACCCCCCCTTACATTCTTATTTATCTTTATGTCACCAGTGTTTATATTTTGGTATTTTCTTCTCATTTTCTCTCAAATTGTTTTTACAAAACTGAAATTCAGTTCATACTATTTCGTACGTTGTTTTGCTTTATATAATGAACTAGCTTTCTAGCTCATTATAAAATTTTTCTATAATATGTTGTGCTATGTGTAGAGCATCTATTATATGAATATGCTAGAGTATATTTAACCCTTCCTATTTGGGGATGTTTTAATTGTTGTCAATTTTTTATTATTAAATGCCATTGCATGATGAATATCTTGTAGCTAAATCTTTGTGTATACCATGATCAAACTTTTAAAGCATCTTAGGCCTCTCCAAATGATCCCTCGGAGCACTTTATAATAAGCCCAATTTAGCAAATGAAATGGTTGATGTTTACTTTACGTAACACATCATTTTGTGTTTAACTAGAAAAATATTTTTATGTGTTGTGAAAGCACATGATGCTTCAGTGAGGCCCCTGTAGAATCAGCATGTGTAGTGAATTTATGTTCCTGCTACAGGTTTTTTTTCAGTGCAATTAGGTGACCGCAAAATAACTGCTGAATAAACAAATGAGAAAAGACATGAGTCCCATTCTGACTTGGTAGATATCTGGCTTTAAACAAGTTTTGAAACCATTCTGAATTCGATATCCTTTTTCAGAAATGGGAAACATAATTGTCTGGAACCCAGAATTGCAGCGTTGATTAAAGTGCCTTCTGAAGAATTAACAATGCTGAAGAATCTGGGATCATGTCTGCCTGAGCACTTGTATCTAGCACAGTGCTTGAGACATCGTAAGCATTACATAAATATTTAAGTGAAAAAAAATCAAAAGAAGTGTACTAAAATGAAAGAGTCCTAAACCAGAATGAAAAGAACTGTGCTGATTCCAGCCCTATCTCCACCTCTATAACTTTGAATCTTTTATTTCCATAGATTTAATATCCTTATGAAAATGTAAAGGGTTGACTACAAGACAACAATAACTTCATTTATTGAAGGTTCACCTTATATTTTGCACACTGTTTTCTATTCTTCATAACAATTTGAAAGGCAGGGATTATTATTTGTATTTTGAGATAAGGAAATTAGAACTTAAAAAGATAACATAATTTGCCTACATTAGACTGCCAGTTTCCAAGCCATAAAAACCTAAGTTTTCATGACTAAAATCTGAGTTTGCTATGCCACATCATGTTGTTTTTCCCTACAAATGGCCAGAGTACTCCCCAAGCTTTGACAGTTCATGAATGAATTCTACACCACACTGGCTACAAATATATTTGGTGGACCAATCATTATTCTAACTTTTAGGAAAAATGGTAGGCAAAAAATTGGTCTATTTTATAGAGAACTATTTTGTTACATATTAGCTTGGAATTTATCACTTAGGACCTCCCCACCCCTGGAATAATAAATTCAGTCTCTGGACACTGCCTTCTCTCCATACACCTCCTCCCTTCATCGATTTCCGAGGTAATTGGCTTTTTTAAAACCATTTGAACACCCATTCTACAGACCCATGTCCCTCGGTCCCTCCCTGTACTCACTTGCTTTTCTCTTCTTCTTAGATGCAGTGATAGTTTTATTTTATGTGCCAACTTAGTTGGGCAATGGTGCCCAGATATGTGACCAAACAATCGGGATGTTTATGCGAGGGTGTCTTTGGATCAGATTAGCATACATTGGCGGATTGTCCTCCATAATGTGGATAGGCCTCATCAAGACAGTTGAAGGCCTCAGTAGAACAGACTGATCACCCTTGAGCAAAAGGAAAGTTGGCAACAGATGGCCCACAAAAATGCCTCTAGAATGTGGAGGGCTTTTAATTCTTAAGTGAAGAAATTAGACTTTTATAGAAAATGCCACATATTTTTAAAGAGGGATAATGACAAATATGAAAAAGTGTTTGTGCTTGCCACTGAAGTCCTGAAGTTCATAAAATGATGGCTTTCTCAAAATCTACCTTTTGGGTTAGTTCAGATGATTGCAGGTGACTTTTCTTTACTAACAAGCGAAACGTGCTTATTACATATTATATAGATTATAATCTTCAGAAGATCACAGTCCCTGCACACTTGTTGAACAAACTCATGATTACACTGAACGAAAATATTAGCAATGTGTATTTAGTACAAAAGATAGAGCTGAAATGGCTTCATACTTAAATAAAGGCCATTGAGTTTTGGTTGAATGAATCATGTTCCAGGACTTCGGTATTCTCATCAGAAAAAAAAGGCCTAGGTGAAATTCCTAAATCAGAGGGCACTGATCTTTGGTAGTATTAGGGTTATAGTAAATGAGGTTTAGGGTCTTCTCCTTCAACAAATAAACCTAGGATGATAAGAAGGGGATCTGGAGATTCATCTGGGAAACAAATGGAGGGATGTTCTGCACTGATTAGCTGGAAAGGAAAGATCTTTGAAGCTGGAACTAGACTCTGATAAGTACTTTATCAGTTAATTCTTTATCTTGCTTTCATTTAGAGAAAGGTAGACATCGTGGTGAGGGATTGTTTGAGTTGTTTTGTGAGTTTCAAAGTCTCTGTATTAGAATTAAATGCTAGGAAAAAATATATATATATTCAGTCCTGGAAATAATCTAATGATAGCTATTCCAGCCTCATAGTTTCAAACATGCAACTATAGAGGCCCAGAGAACGTAAATGATTTTCATGAGTACACACAGATATTAAAGTGAAGAAACAGGCCGGAATGAATACTTCACCACTGATGAATATTGCCTAGAATACTTTGCACATAACAGGATATCAATAAATATTTCCTGAATGAATGAATAAACCCCGGGCTCTGATTCCTTGCAGCATTTTTTACACTGTCCCATGTAAACGATGCAGATTTAATTAAAAACTGTCTCTGAGCAACTAGGACTGAATTGTGCAATGTCAAAGGATAAAGTGATGAGGCAGGTATAGGAGAGAAGGGACTGGTAGAAACCCTGGAATCCTTCCCTAGCAACCTGTACTGGGGACACACCCCCTAGTTACCCCCTAACCTTGAATTCTGACTCTCAAGAGAGATTGACCCCTGGGACTTCCCAAAGGGAGGTCTCTTCCTCCCCTATATGAGACTCCATTTTAACAACACGCTCTCTCTTGTTCCTGTCACCCCAGGCTGCGCGTGTCACTTTTGTTTAGTTGTTTTCTAATAAACTTGCCACATGGTGTTGGGACAAGGCATCTATCTCCTCTGGAATTCTTTCCAGGACAGACGGCATTCGTCAGTGCCAGGTCCCTGCATCATAAAATTGTCACAATACAGCGTTTTCCTAGCAGCATAATCTCCTCTTACATTAGGAATAGGGCTAACCTAACAAAATGTGATAGCTTTGGTGATTTTCACCAGCTGAAATGTACTTTTTCACAGTTCTGGAGGTTAAGACATCTGAGATCAAAGTGTTGGTAGGGTTGATATCTCTTCTTGATTAAATTGGGATATAACTGACCTATAATATTGGTTTCAGGTAGATGGGTTGGTTTCTCTTGAGGCCCATGAAGAAGGAGTGATTCTAGTCTTCGATCCTAGAGTTGTAGGTGGTCATCTTCCTGTGTCTTCACATTATCTTCCCATTGTCTCTGTGTCTGTGTCCAAATTTCTTCTTCTTGTAAGGATCTATTCATTTTGGATTAAAGCCCTCTCATGACTTCATTACATTTTTAAATACATTACCTCTAAATAGGGTTACATTGTTAGGTACTGAGGTTAGGACTTCAATGTAAACCTCTGGGGGTAGAGGGACACAATTCAACTCATAATACATGGAGAGCAAGTTCTCCATCACAGAGCATATTAAATACTCAGTACAGCCTTATTCTCTGATTGGATCCAAGGTGATGTTCACTGAACTCCCAGTTTGTAGTTGAGCACCCAGTTTCCTAACAAGCCCAAGATTCTTCCTATGCATGTACATTATCCCGGAGGATCTAGCAGGAGGGTTGACCTGCCAACATATTCTCCTGCCAGCATATGAAAAGAACAGCCATAGGGCATGGACTGGCTGACTTTTTTTTTTTTAAACTACCTGTTATTACAACTGTGATGAAACAATACTTCCTTCTTTGGAAATGGGCTCTTTACTCATCTTACAAAGTGCTATAAGAAGTTTGAAGGTTTTGATTATTTTTACCATAATTATTATTGTTGAATTGTAGCTTAGCTAATGAGTTTATATTTCAGGAGTATCCTGGGGCTGGCATTTATTAGGAGGCTCTAACATGAGTACTCATGGAGAAGATCCTGGTGAAAGCCAGCAAGGTTCTTCCAGGGAATAACTGAAGTTCCAAGGTAGGATTCTCAGGTTCTATCTTGGGTGGGTACCTACCATTTGTGTTTATATGAGAGAGGTTAGTATTCCTTGCAGAAAAATGCCACCTTGCTCTGTCAGAATGATACTCAGCAGGTAGAGGCTTATCTTTCTCATCTCTACCACTGACCAAAATGTTGAGTGTCTATAATTTAGGACATCTTTTCATTTATGACTCTCACAGTGGGAAATGATACTATTTTGATTAGAGTTTTCTTGGATTTATTCGTAGATAACAAGGTGTGAATATGAAATATAGACTCTAGCAGGTGGCACAGGAGTTTGGATTGGGAGCATTTAGACAATTTGATGCTTTTGGCTTGATTATAATTAAGCACTTAAGTCACCCTGTTAAGAATCAGTATAGGTTGTGAATTCCTCCTAGGATCTCTGCCAATTTCCAAAATCAGCAGAGGAGCAAACTACAAGGAAACTGACAGGAATAAGCAAATTCAGCCCCAATAAGAACAAAGAATTCCTTCAAGAACATTCGAGTACCAGGGTCAATCTTTTCACTGACTTCTGTAAAAAGACTTAGAGGATGTCCCTTTATCTCACCTCAAATTGCTTATAGCAACTGCTTGGTCTTTTGATGATTAAAGCACATGGCCTGCCCTAAAAGTCCCTCCTCACGCCAGACTTGTGAAAAACTATGTAAACACATGTATGGCAAAGGATAACAAATTAGGAAAAGAAAAGGGAGTAGGAGAAGAGATCAGTATGAGGGTATATATCTAACTGCCCTGCCAAACCTAAATGCAACTTTCCCTGCCTGCAAGGTCTTTATCTCTTGTGCTATTTCTTTCTCCTTTCTCTAATAAATCTATAAACTGCACTTAATGCCTCAATAATTCTTTCTTGAGTCCTGCCATGGCCGGACCCCAAGTTGCCCCAGCAACAACCTCATGGATTATGTTACTTAAGCCCACAGGCCATCTACACTTTCTATAAAGTTGAATTGAGTTTTCATGTGATTTTTTTACTTTGGCTCATCAGACATCAGAGCCCAAGAATCTGCTGCATTCGCAGAAGGAAATACTAACAAACACTGGGAATAACATTATTTGTCATAACCATGTCACTGCAAGAAAGGGCACACAAAAGTATGGGGTAAAGAATAAAAATACTTACAAAGAGAATCCTAACTTGGGAAAGGAAATAATGTAGGGTTCACTCAAACAGGCAAAAATGGTTGGGGGAAATAGGTGTTGTTATTGTTTTCTTTTTTTCATATTTAGATATAGGTAAGAGTAACCAAATGCCCTAGCCCTTTAGAGCTTAAGTTATGACTTGGAGAATAGTTAAAACAGACAAAAGTAATTGCTTGCCAAATGTTTATTTTTCATTTTGCACACAGTCCAATTATTTCCATAAGAATGTATCCAAGACAGTATCAATAGGCTTCAAAGGATTGTGGGCTGATGGGTCTTACCAAAGGGCCTTTAGGAACTTGCCGCATTGTTCACAAACTTTTCCTTTTTCCTCTCCCCAGAAGTGCTCTCTGTGATCTCTTAATGGCCCTAGAGCAAGATAGATGTTTACAGGATATTGAGCAAGTTCTTCAGCTAAAATGAACAAACTCATAAAAGTTTCAGGGAAGAGAACTGAGCACTACAGACTACAGCAGACACAGTTTTAAAATTTGAGCTCTGGAGTTGTTTGAAAAACACCTTGCTTTTGCTTCATGATATTTTTAAGTATTAAAAAAATGATTCAAATTCTAAATCTTCAAGCTACACTTTATTCTTACAGATATTTCTTCCAATTATGGGTTGATTTCAGAGGGAGTTTTTTCTGTAGAGGTCACTCCTGTAAAAATTCAGTCACCTCAGAGAATCTGCGCTAATTAAGTCATAGGTGAGAGGTCATTTGGAGGCAAACATTGATGTAATTTAGGCCTAAGAATAAGTATTAACTTGAACATTAAAACTGCTGAACTCAGAATGGCTGAATCACAGAAAAAAGAGACCCAATTCTTTTGAATCTTAATCATATTATTCTTGTTACTTTGGAAAGCAATAAACTGACATGTTCCTCAAACAAAACTCCTGAAACAAATTAAATGATTTATATTTATATTTCTTTAATGCACACCACATCCACACCAAAGGGCAAACACATCTTGCAATAAAGAACTGCTTGAGGAAAAATGAAAGGAGTATACAGAACATTAAATGAGTATAGTTTAAGAGCTTGCGGGGGGGGGAAAAAGTGGAGGGGGAGGCATTCTAGCATCATCAGAGTTTTCCCACAACCAGAAACATTTGAGTCATTTGGTACCCAGTGCATCTCAATTTTCTTTGCTCGAAACTTCAGCAGGTGTCAGGTACTGACGGCATCTTTTAAGGGCGGTATTGAGATCTCTGCTCTTGGATGTATTCATACAGAGGACTGGAGCGCACTGGGACATTGGCAAACTGACGAGTGCCAGATTCCAGAACCTGCCGGCGCCCCTGATCTTCCTGGGGTTGTCTCTCCCAGACTTGGCCCCCGCTTTGCTGCAAGTCGCGCTCTTGGCCGCGCCTACGTTCCTCCTCCTGTTGACCACGGAGTTGTTGTTCTTCCCGGAGTTGTTTTCTCTCGCGTTCCTGGTGACGCCTCTGCTCTTCTTGCCACAATTCTTGTTCCTGAGGGCGCCTCTTCTCCTCCTGGGAAAACTGTTCCTCCGTCCCGTATTGCTGTTCTCCTTCCTGCCGGCGCCTTAGCTCCTCTCGCTGCAGCTGCCCTTCTTCCTCACGGAACTGTCTGTCGCGCTGCTGGCGACGCAGCTGCTGATCCCTCTCCTGCCCGAGCTGCTCCTCCTCGAGGAGCTGTCTGTCGCGCTGCTGGCGACGCAGCTGCTGATCCCTCTCCTGTTCGAGCTGTTCCTCCTCGCGGAGCTGTCTGTCACGCTCTAGGCGACGCAGCTGCAGTTCTTCTTGGGAGTGTCCATCCCGTTCTTGGCGACGCAGCTGCTGTTCCCTCTCCTGT